>WOGO01000157.1:0-29700 GCA_015342085.1 Leptinotarsa defecta
ATTTCAGTGATACATGAATTGAATTGTTTGTTGATAATTTTTATTCGGCGCTGCAGTCGAACGGATTATTACCGTACTATGATCAATGACATACCTACATATTATATACAGTTATGTAGTTCCGCAAAAATACGCCCGACGTCAGCGCCGAACAAAAATTATCAACAAACAATTCAATTCATGTATCACTGAAATGCAACAAACAAATTGATCCAATTCTTTCCAAAGGAATAATAATAAAAAGTGGACCGGCGTAGCACGCCGTTTTGCTTTTTATTAATATTCGTTTGAAATGAGCTGAATTATTTTGTTTGTTGAATTTCAGTGATACATGAATTAAATTGATTGTTGATAATTCTTATTCGGCCCTGACGTCGGGCGTATTTTTGTGGAACTACTCAACTGCATATATGTATGGCGTTGGTCATAGTACGGTAATAATCCGTTCAACCGCAGCGACGAATAAAAATTATCAACAATCAATTTAATTCATGTATCACCTAAATACAACAGTGAAAACAATTCATTTTTACAAAATACCAATAGGAAGTAAAACGTCATGCCACGCCGTTTTACTTTTTATTAATATTCCT
This sequence comes from Leptinotarsa defecta, assembly GCA_015342085.1. Lineage (NCBI taxonomy): Eukaryota > Metazoa > Arthropoda > Insecta > Coleoptera > Chrysomelidae > Leptinotarsa > Leptinotarsa defecta. Next base: position 594 of record WOGO01000157.1, read on the forward strand.
TTAAAATGAGCTAAATGCTTTTGTTTGTTGAATTTCAGTGATACATGAATTAAATTGATTGTTGATAATTTTTATTCGGCGCCACGGTTGAACGGCGTTTCGTGGTACTATAAATGAACTAGCATGTTGCCATATGTAACACTTGAAATTCTTGATAAATCCGCTCGATACCAGCGCCGAATTAAAATTATCAACAATCATTTTAAATGTATCTTTCAAATACAACAAACTTTTTAAATCATCAAAAAATTTAGTTCTTTGTCAGAAATTAGCTTTTTAAAAAGATAGATGAAATAAAATGCTACTTGCTTGAGAATGTTTTACATTTGATAGCACGTTTACTAACTATCTGGGCGACTAGGGGCCACAGGCAAGAAATGTTTATTGCCGTTCCAACTGGGAATGGATAGACTATAGAAGCTTTACACTGAAAATCGAGAAGATGTCAATGACGACGCTTGTCCTGGACACTCCAGTACATCAATAACCGATAAAAATGTTGATAAAATGAAAAAAAATGTTTTGGAGAAACGTCAAATCACTATTAGAGAAGTTGGTGAGGATGTTAGTATATCGGTTGGCTCATGACATACAATTTTTTGTTGCGAGAAGCAATACGAAAAAAACGTCCAGTTTCATTACGACAATGCACCTGCTCACTCGTAAGTGCTTGGCCAAAAACATTACAGGTTGTCATGCCTCAGTCACTGTTTTCACTAGATTTGGCACCATGCGACTTTTTCCTGTTCCCACGATCGAGAATTGTAAAAAATGCCAGCACAAGTGTATTATATCTGAGGGAAACTACTTTGAATGGTACGAAATAGAAATTGATGAATAAATAAAAATTTTTAGTTGAAAATTAAAATTCGCCTTGTTTTTTTGAATAGACCTTGTATAATTAAAAAATAACCTCGTTATTTTATTCGAAACAAAAGTGAAACGTATATTAAGTAATGAAAATATATAAATATCTGCTCAAGTACCTCAAGTATTAATTCAGTATTTTTATTCCAGCCTGCCTATCTGCAGTATCCGTGGGACTGTTGTTCTCGTGGACTTCTCCCTTCATAGTGAAGATAACCGGAGACAAAATCAACTACGACATCACCGATGATGAAGCTCTCTACCTCACAGTCATTCCCCCCATAGCGATGGTCCTCTGCTGCCCAATTTTCTCCAAGCTGTGCGACATCATCGGCAGAAAACGTACCCTGATGCTGATCACCATCCCCCATCTGATGAGCTGGATCCTCACGATAGTTTCATCGAACATTTTCGTTCTGTACTTTTCAAGATTCTGGGCTGGTGCAGGTGACGGATGTCTCTTCGCGGCTCTTCCCATGTACGTTGGGGAGGTGTCCACGCCAAGGGTGCGAGGAATATGGGGGAATTTAGTGAACGTTTTCACGTATTTCGGGGTGTTCCTGATAAACGCCATAGGATCTCAGTTCAGCGTAGAAATGACTGCTTATATATGTATTCCCCTTCCTATAATCTTCTGTATTGCCATGAGTTATATGCCCGAATCTCCCTATTGGTTCATAATGAGAGGTGAGTTTTCCGTACTACTATTTATTGAGAAACTTGGAATTGTTCATCAATTCAAAAACAGGAGAAATAAAGTGAGCTTAGTTTCTCTTGATTGGTTCACCTGACGTCAGTTGTGTACCCAGGTACCCAAATATTATTGTTCATTGCCTCTTCTTTTCTATTGAAAGTATTCCTGTGAATTTATGTTGGGAGAGTGTTTGACTACAGCTGATTTGTCGGTTTGTCCGAGTCGACAATTTTTCTTGTATTCAGAGAAACGCGTACCTAGACTTTTTTCGTCCTTCTACTGTAAACCGACTCACAACTACGAGGAATTAGGTATACCCCGGGTGTTGCTGAAAGTTGTCTGGGGTCCTGAGCTGACTTAGACTTTGTCTGATGGTTTTGTTGGCCTAAATATTGGTTTCATGTCGTGTTTTTAAGAAATAGTGTGGCTCTAAGAGAAAAACACGGCGTGCAAGCAATATTTAGGCCAACAAAAACTATCAGACAAAGTCTAAGGTCAGCTCAGGAACCCAGAGAACCTTTAGCAATACCCGTGGTGAACCGGATTCCTTGTAGCTGCGAGTCGGTCTGCATTGAAACTAGGAAAATAAGTGTAGGTACCTGTCTTTCTGAACACAAAAAAAATTGTCGACTGAGACAATACATTTCAATATAAAACGGATACATTTCAATATAAAAAAAAAGGCAATGTACATTAATAATATCTGGCTACCAGTCCTCTAAGGCACACAAAGAAGTTCAGGTAATTCAACTATGAGAAATCAAGCTACGACCAGTAATAATAATGTCAGACCAGAGTCAAATACCAGTATGGCAGTTACCGCGTTCGGAACGAGAGTAACAACTCGAGCATCGCAGTAGTAGACAAAACGTCAGAAAATTGTTGTATGTTGTCATTCAGTGTATATTCTGCTTAAGAGTCGTCTAGGCTTATTATATTTTCAACCATTTCAACCAATAAGTGCACTTGTGTAAAAAAGGTATTGAGTATCAAATAAGCAATTTATTTACTGTCAGGTTGAGTTGTTTTTCAAGAGTTATTTTCTTCTTGAGACCGGGTATTTCGAAAAGCTATGCCTCCTGTGGCTTGGTAACAAACTCGGAAATGATCTGTATATTTGAATGAATGTTCATTTCAATTTTAGGGTGAACTTCAAATGTTCTCAAATAATTTTCCAAACTTTGGGTGTATTGTTTGGAATAATAAATATAGATGATAGTGACATAGACCTTGCGTGTAGTCCATTGATCAAATATGTTCTATTAATATAATTTTATCTAAGATCAATATTTCGTTTTTAGAAAAATAGCACAATTTTCGGTTTATTTGTTACCAGATAATTTAGTTGGAAGTGATTTTTCTACTGGGTACTGTAGTAAATCACAATCGATTCTAATGATATCAATAGCTATTATGTACTGAATTTTTTTTTGATTAGCAGATAATGTGAAACAAATCGTTTTAGGATTGACAAGATTATGAAATTGTTATTTATTGATAGAAAACTCGAGAACTTTGAAGAATAATAGCAGATTATATTATAACCTCGGAAATTAATTGTACAATTGAATAAGGAAAATTATATAGTAACACCCATTCCATAACATTTACGTCCTAGAGGAATGTTTTCACTCAAAGCAAATGACTACATTTTTAGTCGTCATCAGAAAGAACAACTTCAAATCAACAAGATATCAGAATCATAATATGCTTACAATAGAGTCAGTTGTAATTAATGAACAGAATATACAGTGCATTTCTTTAATGCTCCCCTCTTTTATTTTCTGAACAGGTCAACTCAAAAAGTTGAAATTTGGGATAATGAAATTATTGTATGAATACTTTATTTTGAAGTGAAATTGACATATGAAACTTTCAAGATGGCGACTGGGCGCCTTCTAGAAAAAAAATTAAATGAAAAGGGGGAATCTTGTTACACATGATTTTAAAGCTCGTGACGAATACTTCACAACCCTAGCATATGAAGTCAGTATCTTCATCTACTACAAAATGCCGAAACATTCAATAATTTCCTGAAGACAAACACATTGATATCGATATTTTTTAGAAATATTCCTTTTCATCTGCCATATGGCAATTCCAATAATCTGACGAAGGTTTGTTGAGTTATTTTTTGTTTGCCGTTATTGGAGTGACACAGATGAACACATACCCAATATCTAGAAAAAATTAACGTTTGGGCAGGAATATTGGACCCTCTCTTCAGTGAAACCGTCGAAGCGAAGATAATCCTTATGAATTCGATATGGATATTGTATTCCAACAAGATGGAGCACCACCATATTACTCCAGACAAGTAAGAAACTATTTGGATACTACTTTTCCCTGTCGTTGGATTGGCCGTCGAAGTCCTACAGAATGGCCAGCCCGCTCGCCAGAATTGACATCTTTTGACTTTTTTATGAGNTACCTCATATTATGTACTAGAAATTATGTACTACTTAAATGTTAATGTATTCAGGCAATAATTCAAAGTTCCGCCATTTTGTAGTAGTTGAAGATATTGACTACATATTCTAGGGTTGTGAGGCATTTGTCAGGAACTTCAAAAAGATGTGTCGCAAGACCCCCCTTTCCATTATTTCCCATATGGCGCCTAGTCACCATCTTGAAAGTTTCATCTGTCAATTTCACTTCAAAATAAAGTATTCATGCATAAATTTCATTATCTCAAATTTCATTTTTTTGAGTTAACTCGTTAAAAATATAAAAGGAGGGAGTTATTAAAGAAATGCACTGTATAATAAATACTCAAACATAGAAATAACTGAAGTTACAGATGTCCACATACGACTCTGTTCAAAAAATGAGAGGAATTTTCATTTTTTCATAAAATATTCATTCATTTACTTATCAGAAGAAACTTTCCCAGCGATTCGGTTTTTATCTCCTCAATCGTCGGCAAATGCCGTCCTTTCATGGGTCTCTTCCATTGAGGAGAACAGAAAGTTGATGCAATTTATTTGAAAAACTAATCAATAGAGTTTATTCTATGATTGTCACTATAAGGGTTTTACAAAAACCGCGACACGTGTTTCGCTATACAATAGCTTCTTCAAGCATAACTGAGAGTTACTTCTAAACGACAACTTTATTCTTTATTCTCCGCACTCGCAGGGTATCCGGTAAATGCAATTCTTAGAATCGCAGTCCGCAATTGGTGGACTGGTTTTCGTGAGACGGCTACAGATAGTGTTCCCAGATCTGAAGCAGATTCTGATGTTATACTTGGGACCCAATCCTTCTTATCCTTTCCGACGATCCTCTAATGTAGGGAAGTACAAGTACTGGTTGTGGCGGCTTCTCTTCTTTGTGGAGCTCTTGCTGTCTTCTAGCTAAAGCCTGTTCCACCATCACTTTGGAGTAACCATTCCGTTGAAAGTCATGTTTGATGATGCCTAGTTTCTTGCATTTGGGCAAAGCCCAAATGCACGGTCTAATAGAGTCATGACGACTTCTCTCTTATACGATTGATGGTGGTTGGATTCCCGGTTCAGATACTATCCTGTGTTAGTAGGTTTTCGAAATACAGATGTTTACCATTTAGTGTTGGTCCTTTTCACCAATAAGTCTAAGAATGGTAATTTGTTGTGGATTTCCTTCTCCATTGTGAAAGTGATGGAAGGACTTACGTTGTTTATGTGCTTCAGGAAAGTGTCTAGTTCTGCATTGTTGTTTTATGTTGCTTGTATGTTATTTCATTGTAAATTCAGTTTTTTGCTTAATAAAATTGTTTCTTCAGCTAATTTTTTTAATTTTTTACGAATTCATTCAGGGATTTCAAATCAATTTATATCACATTAGACATTGGAAGTCCGAGCTGATGAAATGCACCACGAAACTTTGTCAGCCACCTTCAAACAAATTATAAGTACCTGTTGCAAAACTGTTTTAATGCAATTGAAGTATACCAGGTCTATTCAAAATAATTTGTTGTTAATTTGTTGGTGAGAGACAAAAGTTGGAAATGTTTTGCATGTTCGGCGATTTTTTGCTATCAAAAAAAAAGATCAAAGAATTTGCATCAAATTTTGTTTTAAAAATGGAGTCAAGTGCTCAGAAACATTTGAAATGTTGATAGTGGCATAAGGTGATTTTACTTTGAGTCAGAAAAATGTTTACAAGTGGTACAAGCTTTTCACAGAAAGTCGAGAAAATGTGAATGACGACGCTCGCCCTGAATGCCCCAGAATCGTGGAATCACTATTAGAGAAGTTGCTGAGAATGTCGGCATATCGATTGGCTTATGCCATTCGAATTTTTTTGGAAATTCGTTCCAAAATTGCTGAATTTTGACCAAAAAACCTGTCGCATTAGCATCGCTCAGGAATTGTTTAATGACGTCAACGGCTATCCAGATTTACTTAAAAAGGTCTTAACTGGTGACGAATCATGGGTATATGATTATGACATTGAAACCAAAGTCCAATCGTCCTATTGGAAGAGCCGAGGAAAGCCAAGACCAAAAAAACCACGCAGAGTTCAATCAAATGTCAAGGTTTTGCTCACTGTTTTCTTCGATGGCCGTGATATAATGCATCAGGAGATCTCGCCATACGGTCGCACTGTCAATAAAGAATATTATCTTGAGGTTATTGGCCGCTTGCGAGAAGTAACACGACGAAAACGTCTGGTATTGTGGAAAAACAATTCATGGCTGTTGCATCACGATAAAGCACTCGTCATTGCCTGTTCATAATTTTTTTACTGAAAGCAACACGGCAATCATGCCTCAGACACCGTATTCACCAGATTTGGCTCCCTGCGACTTTTTCCTGTTCCCAAGATGGAAGATACCCACGAAAAGATGGCGTTTTGCAACGATTCAGGAGATAAAACTGAATCGCTGAGAGATCCCAGGCTACATCTAACATGATGTAGCCTGGGATGTATTATACACACTCGATAAAATTTCTATCTGTATATATAATCTGGACCCGGATGTCACGCAGGTAGCTATTATAGCTGCCTACGTGGTCATGTTAGATGTAGCCTGGGAATTCTAGGCCTTCTAACTGGAACCACAAATGTGCGGTTGGTTCCTGATGTTGACTCCGTGTGTATGTGTTGTTTCCTGCTTTCGGAAACAAGTGTTGCCCATCTTTACACTTGGCTGCACCCTCGCTGATGAGGCCAATAGCCAGAAACACGTGTCGGCGGTTTGTCCCCATTTTTGAAGTGTTGATATATATCACTGAATTGATTGTTCCGTCAGAGACACGTTCTAAGGAACTACATATTCCACCTCGTATTCAACTGCTTCTGAAACTCAACTAAAAACATACTGATTATTTCTGCCGTGTAGTTGAGAAAATGTAACTGTATTGAATAGCAATGAAGGACAGTGAATAATTCCACTGAAAATATTAAATTATATCTTCAAGTCTTTATCATCTTATCTGTTACGGAATGTTTGGAGATCGCTGAGAAAATGTAACTGTGGATATTTGTATATGTAGTGATCAGGGGTAATTCTGGTTTTAAATGCAACCAATCTTAGGAATTACTTCTGAACTTGTTCTAACATATTGATGTGGCTTGCATATGATGGGTTCCATACTAAGGATATGAATTCATGATGAATTGTTACCAGAGAGCAATACAGAATTTTTAGTTGTTTGATATCAGTGAAGTCTTCTTAGGAAGCCAAGCATTTTGAGAGACTTATTAACAGTGGCTGATATCTTGGGCTGAAATGAAAGTGAATAGTCCAGAAGTAAATTCCAAGTATTTTATTTCCACAACATTATTGAGTGGGACTTGATTTATAGAATAAGAGAATGCTTAAGGAATATGTTTGGGGCTAAAAATTATAGAATGACATTTACGTGTATTAAATTATATACCATTGAAACGTTTTTTCCTAGAAAAACAAATTTAATTGTAATTGATAGATCTAGATTAAGAACAGACATGCATGTAAACTGTAATATGACAAATTACTGATTAATTGAACTCTTCAGAGATTTATATTGAGCAATAATTTTTTGGGGTGAACTTTTCAGTGTGCATTCACTGAAATTTCAGCAAATTCATAGGCCCTAGTATTTTATATTCCATTATTCTAACGTAGTCAATTTTCAGGTGTCTAATAAATTGAATGTACTTGACCGGCTGCCCATTGCTCGTCCACCGTTGTCCATTAAAAATAAGGAAAGATGCAAATACTGGCCAAGTTGTAGGCAAGGAGACAAGTGTGAGTTTGTGCATCCCAGTGCTAACTGCGAGATGTTTCCGAATTGTAGATTTGGTGAGAAGTGTATATATTTTCATCCTAACTGTAAGTTTGGTACAGGTTGCACAAAACGAGATTGTCCCTATAATCACATCGGAATTACTTCTACTTCGAGTAAGTTATCCACAAAGTTGCCTGTAACACAACCCCAGATCTGTAAATTCTTTCCAAAATGCACAAATATTACATGTTCTTTTTATCATCCGAAACTCTGCAAGTTTGGAAAATATTGCAAAAATCAAGCTGACTGCAGCTATTCACATGCTCTCTCTGTTAGTAAAACTAACCTCACCTGGAGATCAAAGTAGTTTGTAAATATGTTGTAAAAAGATTTATCGTGTATAATTTATATAAATTTATGTACCAAAATTACTTTTAAGAAGGAAAAAATAAATAATTATGTACATAATCTTTACAATTTTTGTTATCCTTGAATTTCTTTATTCTTTTTCTATTCATCGAATCATACATTTCCCAAAACCAGTTCAAAAAACATTTTATTTATTTATTTACGGCATTGCCTATTTTTATAGAATAATTAACAAATTCACACATGTGTACTGTAACAATAATCTGTAACTATCAGCTAGATATAGGGAAAACAATAAAAAAAGACATGAATAAGCTAATCAAGTACAATCTTTTAAAAAGTTCTGAATCCACATTGTAAATATTTGCAAGTCTCAAAATTTTACCTATAGACTTATTCTGGCCATAGTTGGTATGATAAAAGGTAACTTGAAGATTTCTGTATTTCTTGTTCTCTTTTGATTCACATTCAAAGTTTTAAGTTCAACAAGTTCCGGAAAACTAATGCTACCATTGATTATTTTGTGAATTAGTGTAAGATATGATTTTAATCTTTTAGGAGCCAGAGTATTCAAGTTCAATATAATTTTATGATATCCAAAATGATATCCTAGTTTGTATGCAGAATACCATAAAAACTTGTTTTGAACATTTTCAAGCATATCAGTATCCACATTATATGAGGAGCACCAAATTGTGGAGTTGTGTTCAATTATTTAGCTAACAAATGAATAATATATGATTTTTAAGGAAGAGAGAGATAATTCCTCTGCAGATCCAAGAGTGAAACCCAACATTTTTGGGTCAAAAGTGATTCCTAAATCATTGATTGTATTTGTTGATTTCAGTTCCGATTGTATGATTTTGTATGGACTATTTATGGGATTTTTATTTAGGAAAAAAGTAAATTTATGTCATTTGTCTATATTCAATTGCAATAAGTTTATATCACACCAGCGTACAAAGTTAGATAAATCATACTGTAATAATTCAGTATGAGATGAGTCATGAATAACTGAACATCTGTAGATCATCAATAATCAGAAGTAATTCAATATGTAGAATAACATTATGCAACACATTTACAAATAGGTTGAAAAGTAATGGTCCTAAATGTGATGAGCTGTCTAATGTTGGATCAGAAATCCATTGAAATGTCTTGCAATGAAAAATAAAGGACGAACATAGATTTGTATTGAACAAAAATAATATCACCTACCTATTAAAAAGGCACATGTTGCAATGTAATAAAGATACAGTAGTATGAATGTGTTTTTTTCTTGTTATTTTATTCTATAAAGTAACTTCTAGGATTTCTACCTCTCCATCTTTATACAAAAAAATGTCGGAAACTTCCAAAGAAAGAAAGCAGTGAAGTTCAAAATCATCTTGTTATCTCAATGAGAAACTTTGATAAGTACACCTTAAGGATGCTCGGATTCCATGTAAGGAATCAACGCTCTTCAATTTGTCACTGTGTGTAATTTTCTTGTGAAAATTGTGTAATTCATTGTTCATATATGAAAGTGGTTGTTTCAAAAGGACTTTTTTCTTTAATGTAATTTCATGTTCATATGAAATTGGTTGTTCAAAGGGTCTTTCTCTTCCAGTTTGTATCTAAAGGAAACTTATTCCTTTCATTCTTCGAAAATTCCCTACATTTTTTATTTATTTATGTATTCAATACATCCAGCATCCATTTACAGGTGTATACAATTAGAATTATGATAATTATACATATAGTAAGATCAGTTTTGAATGAAACGGAGAATCTCTTTTTTGAATCGTTTGAACGTTAGAAAAAATATATCTACACTAGGAACATTATTAACACTTTCAGATATAGTAGTTATGGGAGAATGAAAATGATGCAGTGTATTGGAAACCGGGATATGAAATGTGGTACAGAGTCTAGATGAAATAGGCGATACACTGAATAGCATTTGAGACAATAGAGGCGAGCAATCTATCTGTCTATGTATTATTGTATATTCAAAACACATATCCTTTGCCTGAATTTTTTTAGAGATATCATTTGGAAGTCGTCCAACCGTGAGTCATAGCTATAAACCCTCTCGGGATAAGTACCATGTTTTTTGAAATTGCACATTTTTTAAACTGGATATATGTTTCACATGGAACGGTTTCCAAACGACACAGCAGTACTCTAATTTACCCCTGATCAATGAATGAAGAATAAAAGGTCTTAAATTCCTTGCAACTGCATATCAAGAAACCCAGACTTCTCATTGAAGTTGATATTACATTCCGAAAATGATTGGAAAACGTGAATTTTTTATCAAACAAAACCCCCAAATCGATTGATTCCGTGATTCGCGTTAAACTTTCACCATCTAGTACATAGTTGAATGTTACCAGTAATATTTTATGTTGAATTTCATTATTTTACATTTATTTGTGTTTAAGTACAATTTATTTCTAATACACCAATTAGTCAAAGAATTTATGTCCTCCCGCAATGTGAAACAGTCTGCTTCATCTTGGATTTCACGATATATTTTCATGTCATCTGCAAATAGCAATTTATGTCATTTATAAATAGTATGAATAATAACGGTTCAAGATTAGACCCTTGTGGGACACCCGAACTCGCTACAAAGTAGGAGGATTTTTTACCATCACATTCAACATAACTACGTCACTTTATAAATGACGTCAACTTGACGCTTATTATCAAGTACATCAGAGACAAATTGAGAGAAAACACAAAACAGTTTCAGTACTACGAGCCTTGATAAAACCATGTTGAAAAATTGACAGCAAAGAACGGACATGGTTATAAATTATGTCTGATGGTGTAATTTCAGTATTTTGGAAAAAACTGATATTAATGTAATTGGCCCTTACAATAGTTGCCAGTATCTCAGTTTACCGAATTTCAAACCATTTTCTATATATAGCCACATTTTTATGCATATGACAGCAGCTGTTACTTATGAGATGCTTAACCAAGATTGTGGTCAGTCTTCGACCATACCATAATTCAATATTGGGATTCATTATATCCCCCATCGAGGAACACATCCTAAATAGCTGATTGCACTAAGTGTTTATAAAATGGCCAAAATTCACTCGGAACCTGAGATATTGTTACTTGTTTCTTCCTAGGTTCGACAATAATTTGGCCACAGTGTATAATTAAACTCGGCTTTATTTCACTACTGGACTGACAATACAACAAAAACTATTATTCAAATTTATATCGCCTTATTAGCTCAATTTGCACTTTCTGAACTAGACTAGCTCTCTATTGTCGTGGTTAAGCCTATATAACTCTATAGAAATATTTGAAAGCCAGTGAAACAACTCTCGAACAGAAGCAGCATTCCAGAAATTTCGAGAGCGACACACAAATGGGGTTGAGTGTGATCTTGACTAAGTTGCAGTAGATTGGAGAAAACCAGTGTCGGCTGACGTATTCCAGCATTTCATAAATTTCGAGAGCGACACACAAATGAGGTTGAGCGTGATCTTGACTAAGTTGCCTTAGATCGGAGAATACCAGTGTCGGCCGACGTTTTTTTTTTAGGAGACAATTTTCAACAATAGTATAATGAATCTTCCTCTTCCCAACAGAGTTCTGTCTTGAATACCCGTCTGACATCAGGCAGCTGTGATGTATCAGGCATTACAAGTGTTGACAAACCAGTAGGTCTAGGTACTGGATTATATGAATTTCTGGCTGAATAGCTTTTGACTTTATATTTGAATTGAGTTTCACTGAAGCAAAAAAGATAATGAATAAACACTTTTATATCTTGTATATTTATTAAGGCATTTCAAAACAATAACTAAATGAATAATATAACTGGGAAAATGAAAACGGATGATAATATAAAAAACTAAGTCACATGAAATAATGTCTCCTGCATGCATACATTTCTAAAAATATATCATATACATATCTTAATTCTATGTATTCTTTGGCAAGAAAATGGAAAAAAATGCAAAAAATGTTTTTCCTTGTAAAAATTGTAGCAAAACCCTTAATATCTGCAATATTTTTGTTTTAAAACTTGTAGAGTGATTGGAGAATCGAATTTCCTGTCAAAAAAACATGAGAAATTCCTCATGATAAAACATCCTTATGACTAAAGTCAATTTCAAGTTTCAAACCCCACTATACAAATACACTTGAAATCCCAACTTAATGATATTCAAGAATGTCTTGAGTAACAACACAAAATTTGAAAAAAATTAAATTTTGTCAAATATATCAGTCAATTTATGGTCAGTACTTTTTAATATGAGCAGTTTAAATAGTCATTAAAACTCAATAAATATGAGTTATTTTTCCTGGAAGAAATTGATGTCTTTCTAATGATTTCATATATAAATTATTGAATAGAACCAAAAACAGTTGGCTGAAAAAATAGTGTTGTTATGAAGTTGAAATCAATTGTGAACTTTATCAATTTTCATTTGTACAAATTAAGTGAATGAAACAGTTTGAAAAATGCATAAATATAAATTGAAGATTCCGAGATCCCTAACATATATTTATCTTGAATCTATTTACGTTTAGCAAAAATTTTTTAATGTTAGTGTCTTGCAATTTTGAAAAAATATTGCATAATATTAATTTCACCTAATGCTGTAGAATTAATTGAAGACGAGAGGTTCTAAATATAAAAATATTTAACTTTAACAAGTGTAGCTTGTTTGGATTAGTTAAATTTTTACACTTGTTGTAGTCATATAAACCATTTTAAATTAATTTACTATTCAGACCATTTTTATTTCAATAAATATATTGAACCATATTTGTCAAAGTACAAATCTAGAGGAAACATTCAGTTCAATTGTTAAAACATCTGCATTACCTACAATTATAAAACGTTCATCTTAGAGGTTCGAACTTATCTGAGCCAATTTTCATATATAAAATTAAGGTAAAAATTATAAAATGGAAATATTTTAGTAACTACCTGAAAGCAAACAATCAAAATGTAAAGAATAGTTGGAAATCTCTCCATTTTCCACTATATGATTTAAATTGTTTGAATCTTTTCAACAATGCATTTTCATTTGAGCTCCTAAATGATTTGATTTATTTTTTATAGTCTTTCCACATCTCTCATAAATTTTGTTTCACTGTTTTCCCAAATCATTTTAATGCCTCTATTTTATAATTTTTTTTTCATTTTAAAAGTTCGAACTTCTAAGATTCAACAAGAAACATTTTCAATAACATTCAAAGAGTGAGGAATCTTCCAAGCACAACTAAATAGTTCTATTTATAGAAGATAGTGAAAAGAAATATTTGCATATCATGAATCTATGAATATATTTCATTGAGAGCAAGTATGAATTTTTTTTCATTATCTTTTATTGTCAACATTTCTCAATTTTATAATTTTGGAAAATAATTGAGATCAAATATTGTAAATTACTGAGATCATTAATATGTTAAGTAACAATGTATTATTAAGTATATGACCAAACATGTTTTAATTAGACAGAAATTCATTTTAAAAAAACTGCTGTCGCCAAAATAACATTTCAAAATATAGAAATATGTAAATACCACTCGAATATCTATACAATGTGGAGTCAAAATACCTCGCAATCCATTTTTGACGTTGACCACTTCCAGATGTAGATTACTCATTCTTTAACTTAAACTTAATACTTTTTTGGTGAATTCAGTTAGTGAATCATAATCTATTTGTCATGTGCTTGTTGTGGTATTTGTATCCGGAGATGCTTTTTTTCTGTTTCTTAAATACACAATTAGATACTCTACCCACCAAGCCGCACAGCCGAGTATTATGAGAAAGGTCTGCGAGTGGAGACAAATTGGAAAACTTTGTGTCGCATCACGAATGTAACCTGAAAAATAGAAATTAAAATTGCAACATTGATAGTCGGGAACATCGAAGAAACGTTGGAGATTTGTCTGTTTTATAGATACTTTCACAGGAGTTGTTTAAGTGACTTGACACATTTGATTCCACCAAGTATCCAAATATACGCGACGGACTGTGATTGTTCATCATTTCGAGGTTCAACTCAGTACACCTCGAACTTCACTGTTCGAAAACTCTTTTGTTTGGAGAACTGCGTTTATGTGGAATAAACTTCCTGAGATCGTTTTTCCAAATGAATTTACTCTAGCGATTCAAATCCAACAGGCACCGCTCTTAGAGCGCCTTAAGGAGTTTCCTGCCGTGCTTATGTTTTCTCCTTAAAAAAAGAAATGATATTAATAAAAATATCTACTATGGCAGTGAAGAGATGAACTTTGTGAACACTGATAAGCAGTAATATGTTTCTATATGTCCTAGTAGAAACATACCATGTAATAAAATACGTGGTCCTGTCTAATTCAACGCCATTACAAGCACGACTTCATAGGGGGACCATTGAGATCTATAAGGGTCCCAATCAAAAGGAAAGAAGAAGGTATACCGGTCAACAGAACCTGATATCCAGATATCCCAGAAATGGATTAGAATACAACGTGGACCAATCAAAACAACTTAGTAACAGTGAGGACCAATCAGAACGACCCAGCAATAATACGGGCCAATCAGGATGAGCATTTGCATGGACTAATCGCTTTACCCCCCTAATTAGCCGAACAACCATCCCTACCATCACCCCCACCATCCTCTGAAACCATAAATGCGAGTGAACAGGTAACTCGTCAGTCAGTCGTTTTAAAGACTTTGTGATATAATCTTCGCCTTTTCAGTCAAAGCACATATTACTGATGATGACTACCGCAGTAGCCGACGAAACATTTGGTATTTCATGTTCCATTCAACTACATTCTACCAGCCCTGATCTATTTTTTTGCTGTTATATTAATTCTTCTGAAACAACATACTGAAAAGTATTAGCACGATTTACATGAACACAAATCACTCTACTAAGATCCAAAAATATTCATCAAGAAAAAATTCATTAAATAGGTAAACTAATTCGAAACTGAAGCTTAAATCCAACTGGTTTGCAGATTTACTTGAAGGTTTAACTTATATCCAATCTGTATTTTGCACTTTCGCCACCAAGGTGCTGACATGTAATTTTGAATTCCCAATATTGTTGTTTTTTATACCTCATTTCACTGTCATTTCAATTATTAAAGTAGTCATAGGTAATAAACATTTAATTTTACTGGTAGTTTTTATACAAGCCTCTGTTATGTATATAGTTTATATTTCTTATCAGTCTCAGTACAAGTAATAAGTCACTTATGGAGTATGTTACTCACATTTATAGCCATAATAAGTCACTTATGGAGTATGTTACTCACATTTATAGCCATTTAATTTTTTATTGCAATTTCATTACATGAATGAATTATTAAATTATTATATTCAATGGACAATTTTTCTCTTATCAGGAGATGACTTTCCTACAAATGGGGAGTAACATAAGTCTATTGAATTTAAACACTTGATGAAAAAAGGCATTTCAAAATTATCAGTACAGAATTGCATCATATTAACTACACTCAAAATAGTCCTATTACAATAGTGTTTACAACGAACTGAGTAGTGGTTGGGATATTTTTCTGTCACTGAGGGGGTTTAAAACTTTTCTCAAAAACCTGTGTATTTCTCTTACTTTTACCCATCCTAATATTTACTATATTTGTGTATTTTACCCAATATTGTATAAACTGGAGACTTTCTGATAGATAAATAAATAAATAAACTAGAATGATACTTGTTCACTTATCATTGATTTGACAATTTAAATAATAATTTGTCATCGATATATAGTTTTTCAATAACTTCAACTGTTTTGGAAATGTATTTCAATAGGTCGAATAAACAAAAGTCTCACCTAACAATGGCCCGATCACTACCACAAATAATCCCTTGCAGACCATGTGCAATCCAAACGCGGCTGGTAACTTTTCCAGAGTACTGTAAGTCGATGAGTACTCGGCAATGGTAATCGTATAGTTGATAAGAGTTGCACCTCTAGCGAATCCGCAAATGAACAGCCAGATTACAATCATTGTCCAATCAGTCTGTTGTGCAAGTGCTGCAAGAAATAGAAATATAAATGAACTCCGAACCGAATGTAAAGTTGGCTCTGTACGAAAATGAACTGAAAATAAATCATTGGTCCAAATGAAATGTTGAAATTATACAAAACTCCTGCAAAACTTGAAGAAACAGAAGGAAAATAAATAAATATGCTTCAAATTTATTTTGAAAGCTTACGTTTTCTGTGTTGTTACCTATTCAATGGCTTCCTCGGCTGCCAACAAAAAGTCATAAAACATTAGAACACATTTCCACAAACAGGATTTTTTTTAACGAAAAATCAAATTGAACGAAACAGGTTTTTGTACTTTATCAACAAACACAAAATATTCAGTGGTATCATAGTTCATTATTGAACGCCTTATTCATTAGCATCTGTGCTTTCACATACAGAATTTTAGCAGAGTTTAACATACTGAGAATTGCACATCAAAAGGTAAGAGTTCGTTGATCTTCAGTTAGTAAAAATCGTGACTTCTGTAGGTTGTGGTTCATATAAGGACGAAAGCTGTTTAATGGAAAAACATTCAAGTAGAATAATTAGTCGAATATATTTGTTATTCAACAAATTCAACAAACAATATGGTTTTTTTTTGAATAGATCCATTTTATTAATTTATATTTTAATTTTAACAATTTACTAATAGTGGAAAAATTGTGTTGTCAATATAGGTTCGCTTTGAGATGTCATTGAAAAATTGAAGAACTTTCATATTTTGTAAACTCAATAATATTTTATTTTTGGGGGTGTGTCTGTGTCTGCCATGAAAAAAACAGATTAATTTTCAGTGGCAAATAGCTCAAAAAAGTTTGCAATCTGAGATCTCGCAATGAGAAATAAACTGGATTGACTATCGTCACTTTCACCTTCTTTTATTGAGTTCATATCTCAATCACTCAAAAATTGTTTTGTATTTCATATATTATTACAGCTGCATTTACAAATGTAAAAAGGTCGGAAAGATTTACATAATACATATTTTAAACATAAAACATTTTCTGGTTGAATTGTGCAATTGTATTATCTAAATATGCATAGATTCAGAAGTAATTGTGTCTCAAATAACAAGTAATTGAAAATTAATTAATATGATATTTATGTGGCTGTGAAGGTAGATGTTACAACAATTCATTCATCCCTTATTTTTGGGAAAATATTTTTCGATAGAACAGTCAATTTCTTGTTATTTTTTTTACCTTTTACTGTTAATAGAAAGTCGAAGGTTGAATGTTTTAGGTAGAATATATATTAAAAATATCTGGCTGATATTTTCATTGTGATCGGGAAGTACTGCTTTGTAGTATTTCTGGTTATATATAGTTGTGAAACATGGTTTTGATATTACTTATTTTTGTAGACATTTATACAAAAACTATGAAAATATAGAGATCTTATAACACCAACATTTCTCTATAAAGTGTTGTTTGGTAAGGTTTTGTTTGTTCTGTGTATTATTTTAAATATATTATTTTGAAGAACATTTGATTTAAGGCTGGCAGCTACATTGAACGAGATTATTGATTGTATAATCAATATTCACTACAAAACTGATCATAAAGTGCTATAGGTCAAAGCGCGACCATAGTCGCGATATTTATAGGCACGCACCGCCGGTATCACCAGAACCGCTATGTCCCTGCATTTCAAATCTGTAATAACTTCGAAAATATTAATTTGAATTACATGCTGTAAAGAACCATAATGATCTATATTAAGTACACAATGAATTACTTGATTGAATAAGGATTAATGCTGTATTGCCTAAAATCACTTCATAAATAGGCAATTATTTCTCGATGATGGAAATTGGTTATTGTGGGTTATTCCTAATAGATAGACATATACCATCGCGAACTTTTTTGTAGACCTTTTTAAGGTGTAGGTACTGTAGAACATTTCTTTATCTATCTCGTAGGGTTCAGCCAGTGTTTGCAATGTAAGCACAAAAAAGTTTTCATTTACATCACATTAGAAACCTTTAAAATTATTAGTGTTTCTCGACTATATTACGCATGTTATATACGTTAAAACTTTCTTCTTGAATCACTCTATCTATTAAAAAACCGCATCAAAATTCGTCGCGTAGTTTTAAAGATCTAAGCATATATAAGGACAAACAGCGGGAAGCGACTTTCTTTTATACTACGTAGTGAATATATTTCGATAATTTGTTGGTATCGTAAAGTTTGCGTTAGTTATGGTAAATAAAAAACCATATTTCAGTTAAATATGCTCCTGAATATGGTATTCTGATAATGAACTAGTGGAAGCGACTGAACATATACCAATTAAATCAATAGTCAAAATGAATGTTGAAACAAATTTTAAAATTTCATTTTGCAAATACTGATAGAAATTTCTCACTTGAAAACTTCATTTTTTTTCTGAAAGTAGTCCATTTCGTGTGGGACTCATTAGATTCGAGTTATATTTTAAACTGCTGTGATGACAGTATTCAAGAAAAAAATTAGAATAAATAACTATACAAAGCACATACTCCAAATTGTAATTATAATTAAAAATTCAAAAGTTGATTTTTTTCACATTTATTCTTTACAAAATAACTAGCAAGTAATCTTACAGAAGAAGGGCAGCCATTAAATGTTGAATTCGGTTTAATACACATTTGTTCTAGATGAAATTCAGAAACTTCTTATTAGAAATAAAGAAATGGGGGAGTTTCCGTCTCAAAAGTACTCCGGGGATTGGTAAGATGAAAATAATTACTATTTTAACATATTAAGACACGTTTTCCATGAACTCACAAGCTTATAGATATTCTGAAATGTTTCCATTGGACGACGAAACATTTGTTTAATCAATAGTGATAACATTTTCTTGCCTGGTAGCCTGCGATTTCAAGAATGATGAACAGCGACGGCTCGTCAGAGGAGGCAAGGGAGGCTTAGCCTCCCCATAAAATTTGAGCTATTTATCGCAATAAATTAAAAGATATTAACAAACAATTATGATTATTTTTTTTCTAAAAATGCTTGGGTATCATTACTTTACCATTAATTTTCAATATAAATACATGATATGCCCGAAAAAACACTATCACTCACTACGTTGTACGTACCACACTGTATCCTGCATCAACAAAACTCAAACGCACCGCCCATGAACGAATAGACCATCAACCCGAAATAATAAATGACATACGTTACAAGGGAGCCAAGCCTCCGACCGCTTTAAAAACCCACAGGTTCCACGAGACCGAGCCAACCAGCGACATACGTCCCAATTTGTAATTTTAGTTGCAGAAATTATAACGTTAGAGGCGGCTAGCCTCCATTTGGTCTCCGTTAGTCGTTGAGTGTATGACTGCGTTTGTTTTTTATTTAATTATTCGGACGGGATACCGTGACGAACCGGAACTGAAAAATATTTTGGTAAATTGTTTTAGTGTTTCTCGATAATATTTGTTATTTGTGAATAAAACAGGCAGTATTGTATTATAGCAGTGCTTTTTGGTAATATTTTCAGTGTGTTTTTAAAGTGTTTTCTTTCAATTTTAAGGTGTTTTCAGGTTTTCACTTTTTTGGTAAGTATTTTTTTTTTCATTTATTATGGATGAGTTGAACGAAATAAAATCTGACGTTATAGTCGATTGGTTGCTGACAAATAATTTTTAGTCTTTATCTTATGATAATAAATTTTACATTATTAAAACTCTGGGAAGGCCTCAACCAAATTTGATTTCAATTAAAGCATCAGATAATCGACAAAATCAAGGATTTAATATTAGTTGGTACGATAAATGCGACTGGTTTACCGGTTCCATTAAACGAGAAAAACTTTTTTGTTGACCCTATGTATTATTTTCCGTACAAACCGAATACTAAACGTGGTCTAAAATAGGATACTCGTTCTACAGAAAGGCATTTTAAATCTAAGGAACATATATTTTCGTCTTGTAAATTAAAATTGTTTAGCAAACAAAATATAGGTTAGGGAAAATCGGTCGAAATTAAAAAGACTCATCGATATTACGATTTATTTGGGTTCCCAAAAAAAGATTCGATTAATTACGGCAATTGCAAGGAAATTTTAATGTTATGGGGCAAATATGATTCACAATTTGGCACTTTTTCAAACGGTAGTGTTTTTTCGGCCACCTCAAAAACCATCCAAAATCAGCTTATAGACAGTGTGGCATATATTATTAAGGAAAATATAAGCAAGGTGATTGAAAGTGTTTCTTTTTTTGCATGGGAAATTGGTGAAACTACAGATATTACCTGTACATCACAACTTTCAATCGTTTTTAGCAATTTTTAAGAAAACTGTTACATGAGAAAAGTATTTTATTTATTAACTAAGAAGAGTTCATTTACATTAAATAACTCAAAGACAACCCTTTTTCCTTGTTTTTGTTTTTTAATCGTCAGTTTTATACGTATAATTTTCGGCAATACTAATTTTTGTTTGCGTTTATGCAAAGATTACGTATTTTGCTTTAAATAGGTGAGGTACCCCAAAAAATGTTCGCGCCTCCGGCGGGCTTTTCTGTGTGTATATAGTCTTTATGACTTTAGCCTCCCCTGTTCTCCAATGTACGAGGCGTCACTGATGATGAACGATGGGTAGTTTCGTTCCATGAAATAATTTATAAGATATGGTAATTACTATAACCAAACCTTTCCAATTCGAGGCTGAAAAAATGTCTCGTAGAAAAAAATTGTTACAAAATTTATTTTTAAATGTACCTAATTTTAATATGTTGTGTTTTCACCTGTATATATAATATGTTATATCATATTCTAGTTTAATGACCATTGACGTCTTCCCTGTTATTGAATAAAGATATTTTCGAATAATTTCATACTTTTCAATAAAAGGAATAAATATTATTATTACATTTTTTCGAAAAGGTCGGGCCCTGACCCGATGCTCCGACACATTCGGAGAGCGCGCCGGCATCATCAGCCAATGACTTCTCCCCACACTATAAGGTATGTGCCTGGGATGATAGCCTTCTGCATTTTTCCGGCCAAGGTTTCTGCCTTGAGATTTGAGGGTAGGGAAGGCATCATTCCACCAAAGACTTCAACAATTGGAACAACTATTTTAAAAGAGACTACTAGAGTCTCTGACGAAGGTTTTGTAAATGCAGACTACCTACGATTAAATTTTCGAGTTCCGGACACAATGCTGTCTTAACTGGATCTGGATCATTCGGGGATAATACCCCGAAACCGGTGACTTTAAAAAGATTTTGCGTCTGAACGAACGAGAAGTATATGCAAGAAATTCCTCTGTGACGGGTAACTTGCACGAATGTCTATTTGATACAATTCAATGTCCATTGTGGCATTATCTAAGGAAGTAAATGTTATTCGGCAGGCATTTGCCATATCCTTCTTTGTAGAGACGTTGGGAGGGGCAAATATTTCGAGTTCATTTTGAAATATTTATTTTATTTTTAAATTCGTATCCTCGTTACAGTCTGTAAGTTTATTTTGATTTCCATATTATTCTTCTAATAGTAGTAACCCACTCCACCCTCGTAATGACTTGTTTGAGTATTTCTTGTGATATTAGGAATTTGATTCACTCTATAAAAATCTAGTAACAAATCTAATAATAGTGATCTTTTTTCAAACTGATATTCTAATTTACATAGTTTACAGGTAATAAATAAAGATACAATATATTATTATCCTGTAGTCATTTTTTATATAGGTATTCATTCTGTTGTCAGCACAGGTTAAAATTACTGTTGGCAATACTGAGCAGTGACTGAGATCAAGTTCAGACTTTGGCGCGAAGTAACTGAAACCACCAAGGAAAGAAAATGTTTTCACTCTCCGATTCACGGATTTAAACAGAAATACTTAAAATCAATAAAGACTTACCGGATCTGCATATAGCCAAAGAAAATATTCCAAACATGAAAAGCGTCCTCTTGGCAACATTTACTCGATCACAAATAGGAGGTAGAATCAATCTGGCCAAGATATCAGTAAAGGCCTGCACTGAGAGAAATAGAGCGATATCTTTCTTGTCATACCCTATGCTCTGGAAGAAGAACGGAAGGACCGTTTTGAAATTCTGTTCAGCAACGTACACTAGGGATAGCCCAAGAACTAAATTGAGATATATTGGACACTTTAAGAGATCTAGGTCCATAAACTCCACAAATTTTTGCCAAATCGTTTTCTTCGGTTTCTTTTTTTCTGTTGGTTGGGTGATAGGAAGGCTTTTTATAGGGTGAGACTGAACACCAGGATAACTCATGTTTCTGCGCATGTGCTTTGACATTTGTATAGGTTCGTCGGTGTCTTTTGTCTACAATGAGAGGTCATTAATAGGGACGAGAAAGTTGCATTCCATTTTGTGAAATAAGAAAACACCATTATAGGATTGATTTTTTTGATTCGTTTCATATTGCAAAAACTTACATCAAACTGCAGCTGAATGCTAGAACCAGTGAAGTCGAGCCTAGAATAGCTAGATACCATAGATTCCGTTGAAACTTTTCGTTTTTTCTGTCCTCCTGCGAAACTCAAAGTAGAGAAGTTTCTGGGAAAAGTCGTTTTTCTAGTGAGTCCACTTGTTTTACTAAGATCATCCAAATTTTTGATAGCCGTCTCGGAACTGATTTTTGTCAGTAAGGTTTGTCCCTCAGGTAGCTCAACATCTTCATCCTCAGTTTCTTTTATAGTCTCCATTTCCTAAGAAATATGTTAAATGTGAAGTAAGTAATTTTTCATCAAGAAATGGTGTGGAACGAGCAATAAATATGAACGAAAAATTTTGACCAAAATATAAAGTATTATAAAATGACTCATTTGAAACAAAATAATATGACTCCGCCCTATGGCGAATTTAGATCTAAATTTATGATGAGGGTAGTTTCTGAATTTTGGGGAGGGAATAATTTATATAAGCAGGTAAGTGCGTGTTTCTATTACAATACTCATTTGAAATGTATTGAATGTTCAAAACAAACACTGTTCCCAAACACCAGAACTGCAACACTCTTCTCAACGCGCGTTGGCGTCTTTAGGAGATGAAGTAAATCATGACTCTAAAACTGGTTTCTATATCTAGCAGTGTACACTTTCACTCCCAAAAACACATCAATGATTTAGAGTTGAAATTCGCGGGCGATTTTATTGTGAAAGGTCCCGCAAAAATCTAATGTCATATACCGATTTATATTGGACAAGTAAGATTACCAGGGGAGTATTGATAATTTAATGGAGAATTGTCCCCATAATAAATTATCAAGAAATCCATTGCCTAAGATGGTTTCAGAAATGAAAAACGCATGTCGAAACTTGATAGCTTTAAAGATGAAGATGGTTTCTGATTCAACAATTTCTAAAATATACACTATATACAGTCTACCAAAAATTCACAAATCTGGCAAGTCGGTGCCGCCAATTATCTCCGCCATAAGTTTCCTCGCTTTTAAAATTGCTAAATGACTAACCAAACAGTTTGCAACTTTCTCAATGTCACAAATAAGTTCATGTTTTGTTAATTACATGAATCCATAGATGAAATTGAGGTTTAATTGGCGACATGGAGAAATTTGAGTATGATTTGTTGTATCCTCGTTGCTTCCAAGTGCCCTTATACCAAAAACAGTTGAATATTTGAGGGGTCTTCTGAAGGTCAATAGTCTCGATGGAGAATTAATCGACGACTACATAAATAAAACTGAACAAAACCTGCAACAAACAGAATTGCTTGCAGTTCAACAACTGTTTCTACAGGCAGCCCGAAGGCACGTTAAAAGAGAAGTTGGATGAAAGTACCAAAAGTGTACTGTCAAAAAAGTAAGGGGAATTTAAAATAAATAATGACAGCGTACGCAGCGCCCTCTAGATGTAACATGAAAATTAATACGAAATTCTGATTTCCCACGTCAAAAAAACCTCGGGTACCGAATTTCGCGCAAATAACTTATTTTTTGCAAGAGTTATTTTCAAAAAGCGAACAAAAAAATCAATTTCAACACCCCGTATCTCCGAAACGAAGCATTCTCGGACACAAGTTCATATAGACTTTTTTTTCTTAAAATCGTCTCAGGAATACGTTACTTGCATATTTTAACGTACTTATGTTAAGGGAAGTTTGAATTTTTATCCTTTTTCTAAAAACAAAAAATTCTGGCGTCCAGCCAAAATTCAATTTCAAGAACCTTGCTTGACACCTAATACAATCTGAAACTGGCAAGTCAGTCCGAAGAACACTACTCCAATCTCTACTGCATTAGCCTGGTAAATCTGCAGTAATTATTACGTTACATACATCGGGCCCCATGTTGGGCGCCAATTTATGTAACGTAATAATTACCTGGTAAATCTACAGTAATTATTACGTTACAATTTACATATGAAATTGAAAACAACGAGGAGTTACTATTCTTGGATATTTAAGCAATTGAAATATATTTCAATCTGAGATTCAGCGCACATAAACAATGATTAGGGCATGATCACCTCGAGATTTGCTGGAATCTGCTACGTTATTGGTCAAACGACTATAAACTGCTACAAATGCTCTTTACTGTTTTGATGCAGATGCGTACTAAGATTCAGTGCGAAGTGCATCGTCGTTGCATCCATTTTTTTAGTAGGGATTAGAGAAGAGTGTTCCAGTTCTGGTGTTTGGAAAAACTGCTTGTTTTGAATTTATTTTACGCCAGATATTTCAGTTCTACCTTTAATTTTAGTATTGCATGTTGATGTCGGGGGGATTACCCCCATAAATCTACCCTTGAATGCACCTCTATAGAACTAGGAACATTTTCTAATTTTACTGAAGTTTATATTTCGGTCTGGTTCAAGGGAGTCCATATATGTATCTATTACATACTTATTTCGATATATCCCCACGTTGAAAACTATATGGACACTCTTGCCTGGTGCTAGGACTTACATTTGTCCAAAATCATAAATACAATAGAACAAAGAATGTATAATGCTTTAAATACATGCAAAGTGAGTTTATATTGGTGAATAATTTCAAATGGAGGAGAAATGACGATAATTTAGTGATTTTTAAAAAATTGAAATCAATACTACAATCTAAACACTAAATATAATTTGAAGAAAAATTGATTTTCGTGCAAAAATGACATCAGGCTAGGTGGATGAAATCATCGTACAGCTTGTCAAATATAGGAAGAACTTTCTGAATTTTGTTATGGTACCGCCTAGTAGAAGTACGTTCGTTAGAAGACTATGAGAGCGAGAGAGAGAATTCTCAAGTCTCTTCCTCAATTTGACAAGCTGTAACTTCATCTATTGTTCATCGAATATTTAAATAAGTCAGTAACATATTTTCAAAAAAGGGTATACGTTTCTTATTACTTATTCACATAACCTAAGAAGTATGAAGTGAAAAATTATCAAAATGAAAACTTCATGCTGAAACCGTTAACAAAATGAGAGAGCTTGCAAAACATATTCTAAACTAAACATACTAATGTTAAACATTATAGACAAATTGAATGATAATAATTCTCCAAAGGAAAACTTATCTTAAATAACAAGAAATATACTGGAGGTAGGTTTTTATGATGGAAGTGTCTTGGTCTTCGCAACAGAATGATAGAATTTCTGCCTGTTTGTAATTTTCCTTCAATTCAAAGTGCCAACCGACAAAGAGCTGTGTCAATGTTTGGGCCTCATTAGTGCCGGTCTTGGCTGTTTTTGTGTTACAAACAGGGAAATCTTGAAGAAAATAACTGGCTGTCTGCAGTTTGTCTTTGGCAGAAGAATTAATAGTAATTGTGTAACTTCTTTGAGGGCATAACAATATTTTTCTTTTTTAAATTCACACTTTTGACTCTTCCGACTAACATTTCATAGCTAAATTAAATATATATGCATTAAAATTTTCATATTAATGTTTTGCAATATAAAAATTAATATATTCATAAAATTCTTTTCTGGCAAATATTTTCTTGGATAAGATTAACCCAGATGTCCGATTATCAAGTTAACTTCTACATATCTGATACCATATTATGGAATCAGTTGTTTCAAAAATTTGTGATTTTATGGTTGATGATGATATTTTAAAATACTAATGTATATGCTTATCCATGCTTTGTAATTGTTTCTGATGGTTACCTCTGTGGACGCAAAGAAAAACAGTATCTTCTGCTGCAGCATTAGAAAAGAAAGAGTATTATGACAAATGATTGTGTTCCATAATTACCGTCCAAAATTTCAAGAAATGAATGTTATTTTTCATTAAAAACGATTCAACGAGAAAGGAACAAAAACTTTGTAGTTTCCAAAACAATGTGTAAATATAAAAAAAGAGTTATGTTTCGGGGGATATCTAAAATTTGAAAAAAATTAAACCATGTCCATAATTCTGAAAAACAATATTCTCCTTAATTTAACGAAGTTATATTCAACTTTATATATTGATACATACAACTTTATATATTTTATACTATGTTTATGATGATTGCGTAAATATATTTCATAATGATCATTGTATAGCTTCAAGTTTCGTGTATTCATTCAGAATTGGGTTACCGAGTTACCGTTTATATAATATAATAAATAAATGAATAGATCAAAGTGAGTTGTTTACAAAGGTATCTAAAAAAACTGATCGAAATAAAGACGAAATTGATTATAAAAAAATTGAAAATAAAGTACATTTTTACGAAATTCAAGATAAAATACGCAAACAATTACTACCACTTTAAATTCCACAGTCACAATATTGCTTGTTGTAGTTCCTTCCTCGATAATATAACGTTAATTCAGCAAATATAAAAACGACTCACAAATCTTTGTGTAAAGTTCTATATGTATGTTGATGTTCCTAACTCAAATAGAGCAAGCGCCAAATGAGATGGCGAGCGATCGCGCAGGTATGGACCGTCACAACTAAATTACTATTGGATTACAATAAACCCCTTGCCGGCCAGTTTCCTCACATCTTCCAACTTGAAAGTTATATTCTTTTGGGGCACGTTATTTTTGACAGTAGGGTGGAAGCCGCAAAACGTTATGTCCGTGTTCAAGCAGAACCTCATCTAATTTGATGCTTTTTATTTACCTTGATCAACTCGTTTGATTCGGGTTTGAGCATGTTCGGAGTGATCATAATGCTCAGTGTCGTTACTTTTCGAGTTTGAAAGCCGTGGGTTTATGGAATTTCTTCCTGACATTTCGCTGGCGCGAGTGGCTAGCTTCATCAGAGGTTTAACCATCATGGTTTAATCATCATGTACGATGACTCGGACACCGAAACGTCAGGAAGAAATTCCAAAAACCCACGGCTTTCAAACTCGAAAAGCAACGACACTGAAAACCTCAGCCGTGATAGTCTAAACCATTTTGTCGATTATAATGCTTTTTTTAGTGCAGCCACTTCACCATGTCAGCCTTCCTAAAATTTGTGTTGGGGGCTGGAATACCGCATTGACATGTAAATTTAGGATTAACTTTTCTTGTTACCATTAACCATAATTTTCAGAATTCATTTCTAAATGATAATACCCTGATTCAAATATAAGACGACAATTAGGTATAAAGCCAATGTCTCTCTTGCATGGACAATAATGAGTCGTGGTCCCTTCGAAATGTTTTTATATAATCCTTTGGTTGATTCATCCGTCCAGTTCTTAGAAGATGTATGTACACTATGAAGGTATGTTTCATCAGGAAACACAATTGGTCGCTGTTGGTTACGAAAATAATAGATTTTTTGGAAATATTTAATCCTCAATGCTCTAATGTCCATTTTCTCTACTAACATTTTTCTATCATTTTCAGTCATTCTCTATTATA
Organism: Leptinotarsa defecta; assembly: GCA_015342085.1. Classification (NCBI taxonomy): domain Eukaryota; kingdom Metazoa; phylum Arthropoda; class Insecta; order Coleoptera; family Chrysomelidae; genus Leptinotarsa; species Leptinotarsa defecta. The sequence continues at coordinate 28,525 of WOGO01000157.1, forward strand.
AATCTAGTTTCTTTGAAATTCTACGAAGAGAAGGGCTGCCTTGTGAGAGACACTGATACGATATAAAACCTGAATTTTTCTGATTCTCTTTACTACACCTTTTTCTTTGCCAATCATTGCAGGGGCCCCGTCAGTTGAAAGCGAAAGCATTTTATCAAAACTGATATTATATTTCGTAATAAAATTATCAATGGGTTTGAATAAGTCTTCTTCTCGAGTGTTACCTTTCAACGGAAACTCTTCCCTAAAAATTTGGCACTCAATATCGAAAAATCTTACGAAATTGGCATTTGTTCATCATCAACAATGTCACATGATTCATCAAGTGCTATGGCGTAGCAAGGTGCCTTTTGCAGAAGTTCAAGAAGAGTGTTTTAATGTTCGCAGCTAAAGTTTCAGATTTTTGTGTACCTATTACTGCTCGCTGACAATGGAATACTTTGAATTGCAGAGACTTTTTTTTTTCTTCAAAAAGTGACGTAACCACTGCCAACTCATAATCTATCTATCTCATAATCTATCTATCTATCTCATAATCTGAAAATAGTTTCTGGTGTTTATTAAGCGTCCAGCACACACGTAACGTTGATTCTGTGGATATTTCTTGGTTGCTCATGCAACGAACTATTTATTTTGTACTCTTTTCGTAAGAACCGAGATATGTCTAATTGTTTTCTTTACGAGCCTGACTGCCAAGAAATACTGATGAGTTGATTCGTATTGTCGCTTCAAATTTCCACTTTTAACAATTGCGACAGTTTTATTGCATATAAGACACACTGGAACCGCTTGAGGCCTATCAGGCAGCGTAAAACAATATTGTTCAATCCAATCTAGCAAAAACCTTCTATTTTCAGGGTAGACTTTTCGTGTTCTAGGATCCATATCAAAGCAGGTACAGAAATATTTTTTATCAAACGAACGAAAACGACAGAAATCATAAAACAAATGTCTGGTTAATCCGTTGTTTGTGCTGCGACTGATGAATGGCAGTCTGCTTTCAGTGCCACAGTATACTTATACAGAGTAGTCCCACTTAGCGTCGGTCCCTTTGATGTTGGTGTCCAGGAGTTTCAGTTTCTACAATGCTGACGTATTTGACACTAATGACATTTCTCCCTACTACAATCTCAACCAAAGCGTCTAAACACTGCTCAACATAACAACTATTCATAT
>WOGO01000158.1:0-28800 GCA_015342085.1 Leptinotarsa defecta
TTATTATTACCTAGTCAACATCGCACTGCTCTTTTCCAAAGAAGTTTTGAGTTTCAAGGCTGCAAACTTTTCAATAAACTTCCCGACAATATTAGAAATTCTGAAAATGTACACATTTATAAATCAAGACTGAAGCAACTTCTTCTATCAAAGAGAGAAACCGTGGCACACATTTGAATGATGTTATATCCCACTTATGATGGCATCAATAGATTTTTCAAACGAATAAAATAGTTCGACGATATCTCACACATACTCTGTTTCATTTGAATTTAAAGATAGAAAACGCCTAATGAAAGACCGTATGTAGCCAAAATGATCACTAAAATACTTCAAAGATACTGTGACAACAGTATCATCAGTTAATTCGACTGGAATAGGGCAGAAAATCTCAAATGATGTTCCAGAGTTCAATTATCAATACAATTTTTCTAAGAAAAAAATTATCAAACGGGAAATACGAAGACAAAATAACGTTTATGAAAAACATTTATGAAGTGATTACAGTCACAAGAATGTTCCTGTGAACAAGCAGCAGATGCTGATCTAATTAGGACTTCAATAGAAACTGCCAGAGATACTAATGAAACTGTCATAGTTGTGGGTCAATGTATTTTCATCCCATCAAAAAGTAGAGATTTCAACGAACAAGGAACATATTGATTGAAAAAACAGATATTTTAGTGTATTTTCGACAGAAAATTGGGGTGCTTTTTCGATTGAATCAAAATAAGGAGAAAAAATTAATATTTCAAGTCCAAAAAGTAACAGTTTATTTGAAACATGGTTTTTCAAAACTATATTTATTACATTCTTACATGATTATATTTTTACATTTCAACATTTCTAACATTTAATATTTCCTCATCTTTACATTTTCATAACCTAAATTGTCAACCAACCTGATTTATAATATTTATAATGTGAATATTGTGAATAAAACAATAATACTCAAGCACAGGATTTTCTGAATTTCTTCAGATTTTTCAAATTGATATTGACTGATCCTTGTACTGAAAAATTAAATAAATTCATTATTACTATCAACATTATTCTTATTATTATAAGACGTTCTAAATGATATCAAAACTGAACAGCTCAAAATTTTAGGGGTTCGCCCACAAACACAACCAACTATTATCAGTATCCTTATCTTCATAATTACATTTGCCAAATAAAAGAATACCACTTATCCAGTCATTATTGTTCTATCAGAGTATATCGAACTACTTGAACAGAAATAATACGATTGACACTCATCGAAAACAAACAAGGTTCATACACTGATAATAAACACGCCCGATAGCGTGGGACAAACCACCAATGATATTTCCATTCGGGCCAGTGAAACCTGCTAAAACTCCCCTGAGGATTACCTAAACTATCCCCACAACCCTTAATCCCTCACAAATTTAATTACGGGCCTATATCCGAAACATTGCCAAATCTGGTCAGTGTTTCAAGTGTTCTTCAAGAGGTAGCACAAGAATGAGGGTTTACAAAGGTGACGGTACCTTCACGGAAGATACAAATGACAACGACTTCGGGTGGTCGTTTAGTGACATAGCGGTGGACGACGGTTTCGAAAGGGCTGACCAGTATAACAAGGAGACCAGGTAATTTTTCATTATACAGGGTGTAACAAAAGTGTCCTGGGATAATTCCAAGAAAAAGTCTTTATCAATTTGTGCCGGAAATGCTTCTTTTCAGAGATACAGGATGTTAGAATTGATTTTTTTGTTGTTTTTTTAGAAACAACTTTTCAAAAAATAAGTTATCTGCAGGAAATTTGATACCCGGGGTTTTTTTGACGTGGGAAATCATAATTTCGTATTAATTTCCATACGTACGCGTACGCTTTCATTATTTATTTCAAATTGCTCTAACATTTTTAACCCAGTTGTTTCAGTAGTATCTAGTCACTGTCATAATCATAATATCAAATTGAACCTGCGACTTTCTGCAGCAGAATTTTTGCAAAGTTTTAATATTCAGTCACAATCATATTTTAATATTTGATTCCATTGGTTCGATTTTATCAGGACAGTGACAGTGACCAAGAAGTCGATGTGATTATTATTTTAAACATTAAAATGAGTACAGTGAGCTGTCTTAAGATATACATATGCATCAAGACGTCTTAAGGGAAGAATCGCTGCCACGACATCATAGTGATAACATTTTCATAATTCGATTTATACAAAACATAAAAATTGCACATAAATTCTCCTCCTGAAAACTGAACAAAACCCCTAGGTAATTTTTGAGTTTATCGCATCACTTGATTTCGCATTCAGGCAGACAGACAGGCAAACAGTTGCGGAGTATGTATCATGTAGTGTTTTTTCACGTAAAAAAGGTACACTTCCTCAACAACGCTGAAGGTGGTTACAAAAACTAAGTATGAGGTGGATCTCGTCAAAATGAACAACTTTTTTCTATCAAATGTTTATCGAAAAATCATTCGTTTTATAGATATAAATTGTTGTAGTTTTTCAAAACATGGTTAGTTTTTGTCATAAGTTTTTTGCAATTTCAGTTACTTGTATTTCGAAAACTGAAGTGTACCTTTTTTATTTGGGAAAGTCGTGAGAATTAGTACCAAATGTAGGGCAATTTGAAATGAATAAAGACAGCGTACGCAGCGCCCTCTTGATTAATAAAAAATTATTATTTCCCACGTCATAAAAACCCCTGGTACCAAATTTCGTCTAAATAACGTATTTTTGCAAAAGTTATTGAAAAAAAAAATCAATTTCAACACCGTGTACCTCCAACAGGAAGCATTTTCGTACACAAGTTTAATTAGATTTTTTTCTCAAAGTTGTCTCAGAAATACGTCACTTGCATATCTTAAAGTACTTAAGTTACACCCTGTATGTCCCCTAGAAATCCCGCTTGAATTTGTGTCTAAAGAGTGTACTCTGCAGAAATAGAAATTATGAAAGCTGTTTCTCTATTTATGACTATTGTAAACAGTTTATTTGAACAACTGTTGAGGGGTTTACATTCTCAATTCATCGTCCTGGAATGCCCAAACTATTGGATTATCTTGTAGTTGACAAGTATTTGATCAGATATTGAGACATACATTCGATTCAGGAAACAAAGTTTGGAAAAAATGTTTTTGGCTTCACCTACCCCGTCTTTCGAAGGAAGTTTTTTCCAAAGAATAATGCCTCCTAAAAATTTGCCCCCTTCGATTTGAAAAATAGTTTTTCTCTAAATAATTCAACAGTTATTAATTTGATCAACTATGTTTTGTCACGTTTTCGTTGGCTTCCGTTATGATAATAATAATTCTTAGTTCACGTGTTTGAAAAGTATGGAATGATAATGAAATTATATTCTCAAACAGAAACAAGAATCATATAGACCTTCAGTTGAAATTATACGTATATTTCAACTGTAACAATTATGTCACAGAGTCAAAGAGTAATCCGATTCAATCAAGTTTATTTTCCCAAAAAACAATAAATGCTTATAATTGGGACTACAACTACCTACAAAGTGTTATACAATAACTGAAATAAGATATTTTACAATAAACACTTAACATACCTTGAAATAACAATGAAATGCAGTCATATATGGAATTGGTTACAGATAGTACATGTTAAAAACGAGTTCAACTTTGAAATTCAACTATTTATTTTTTTTTCAATCGATATTGCATCGTGATAATAATAATATACTTTATTGTCATTAAGAATAAACCTTGTGGACAAAGCTTGTCCCTTTTTTTTTCCTAAAAGTCCTGTTGTTCTTACCATTTGATTCCTTCCTGAAAGGTGAGATTCAAACCATATGAGCCTCATTTCTCTGCAGACTTTTTCCAAAATTCATTTATACTTCAATTTTGACAGTAATTTGGTTTGCCTTGTGTTATGATTATGAATATATCCAATTCGAATAGGATTCTTTGTAATAATTTCAACAAAATGAATGAAACAGCTGATTTTTAGTTTATAGAGTAAATTCAAGCCAATAAATAGTTTGATTCATATATGTTCAGTATTAGTTCCAAATATAATTATTTATATATGCTTCTAATTATTTTGTTTAATAAGGTTTTCAGAGATTTGCCTGTAGGTTTACTTCCTGTTCTCCAAACAGAAATAAGATAGTGCAAATGTGAATAAATGAGACTAATATATATTTTTTCAAAAATGTTATTGGTATGAAGTTTCTAACCTTGTGAAAGACCTTTAATTTTTTTCAATTTTTTCATTCCATGATAATTTCTCATCAATGTATAGACTTAAAAGTTTTGTTGTTTCTATATATATATTCAACAGAATTATGATAAAACCCCCATAAATATTCCAAATGACTGGGTTGTGTTCAGCATTGAATTTTTTTGCTGATATTGTTAAGCAATCAACTTGACATTTTTACAGAGTTCTCACCGCTCTGAAGAAATATCTACCAAAACATCACTCAGTAGAGGCATTGGAAGCCCTCCTGAGCCTAGAACTTGCCGAGGAAGCATCTGAACCACCAAATCTCAAACTGGGCCTTCTTCCCGACTCCCCAATCGAAAAACTACTCAAGGAAAAACTGAACTTCAAAATTCCCTCCAAACAAGAACTGGCCAAAAACATCAAGCCCTGCAACCCCGAGTCTAAGATGCTTCTCGCTGTCGTTTATTTCGCGAAGTACAAGAGCCTCATCAAGGAAGAGGCAGCTGAGGATCTAATGAAGAACCTCGACGTGAAGACGACGAATTTCAAGTACTTCTTGAAGGAGGAACCGACAGACATTTCGGAAGAAATCTACAAAGAAATCCTCTACTACCACACCAACAAGGAGGACAGTATGCTGAGTCTGATGATGGAGCTGATACTCAAAGATATCGAGTGCAACGCTAATGATTTGGTGTCCCCCCCTGAAGAGGAGAAAGCTGTATCCTTGCCTCAATTCGTGGTGGAAACTAGCGATTTAGGTGAGTGGTGATTGAGAAATTGTAGGGCCATCTTCATTTAGAGAACGAAGTTAACTGAAACTGTTGGGAATTACAAGGTTATGGTTTTCTACTTCTTCATCTTCGAACAAAAAAAATTGAGAAGTTTTCAAAGAAAGAAAGAAAGGAATCAGTTTCAAAAAATTAACTCTACAGTTTTTTGAAACTGATCGCTTGGTTGCTTCAGAGTTCACTTTACTTCGATGTCTCGATATATCTCCAGTAAAACAGTTGAATTTGCAGATTTGAGAAAGAAAAACATTGCATTTCAAGGATATATTTACATACAAGGTGACCAACAAACTTTATTGAAATGAATGAAAAACTCTTGTCCAGTGAACTCATGACAACTCAAATCTTCATTCAAAATTTGACTTTGGCGTACGTACATAAGAAAGTGTATATTACTGGTGGTTACTCGGCAGAAATATAGCAGGAACGGTTGATCCAATTTCCAAAAGTATACCATTTTTAAACAGAGCAGTGAAAGAACCTAGGAAAGATATATCACAACTTTTCCAGTTGAATACTAAAAAGGATGCTTCTTTTTGTGAATTTTGTCCGATCTTAATGTTCAGTTCTGTTCAAAAGTAAAGGAGGCAAGCTTGTGAAGTTTGCACTATACATTGAAACAATTGTTATGGATTTATAAACAGAAAAGGATTGCTTTTCTAATTCTTTGAATTTCGAGTAATAATAACTCAAATCAACAAGTTGATATCAGATTGTTGATTAAGATTGTGTAACTGATAGATCAATTCAATTTTTCTAGGAAATCCTCTGATCGTAGATTGTAGATTTTTGTTCTATCATACATATTCATCAAATACAGATTCATTGTTATTTCAAGTTAAACTGCGAGAATATCACGTGTTTTTGAAGCTACTTATCCGATTTTTCCCAGGCAATAGCATCGACAGTAGCACTTCCAGTAAAGGGGAGCCTAGCAGGGATTATTCCCAAACAGCGAGCAGATCGAATATTTTGAGCAGCATCGGCCTAGATTATGAAGACAGAAGCATTCGCTGTCTTAGAGAAGAGACTTGTGAAATGCATTACCAGTTGGCAGAGATTAGGAAAAGCTTTCAGGTAAGTGTCGACACACGACTATAGTATGCTGTGTTTGGCGGGATGTTCAGCTCTTTTATATGTGTACTCTCCAGAGATGGAATTTATCAGGGAAGCGGATTTGTGAACAAGTCTTTGGCTTTGGGCTTTATGACAGCCGGCGACGGAATCAGGGCATGCATTTGGGGATTTCTAAGAGGGTTGGTAGTATCTGATTCAAGTAATCGGTGATAATAAACTTAATGTCTCTCTGAGACAGCACAATGGGTAACATTCATGAGAAAGTGTCTCAAATAAAGGTTGTACAATAATAGAACTTTTTCTCAAGAAATAAATACCAACAAACTGGGTATCTCATCCAACACCAAATTTTCCGTACTCGATCAAAAGGAATGAAAAATTCTGTCGAATATTCTTGAGAATTGTGTATTTTCATCTACTTTTAATAATTACCCTGCGTGGTGTTTTTCCCATCACGTATAACTGAATCTCGGGATCACATTTTTCTGTTTCTTTCTTCAAATGGGGAAGGCCTAAACAAATCAAAGCAATAACGAATTTTTCCATTCATTGCTGAAAAAACTATTGACAAATGAACCCAAATGATTTTAAAAATCATGAATTTACAAGTAGATCTTCAATATATCGTGCTAGGTACAAAATATTTCTGAAACCAATCAAATCAAAGCTGAAAAATCAGCGGAATGAAACCAAACGATGCAGAAGAAACTAATTATTACAGTTTATTACATGATTTTCACTATAAAGGGTTTTACAAAAACCGCGACACATGTTTTGCTATACAATAGCTTTCTCAAGCACAAACTGACAGTTACTTCTAGATTACAACCATTTTCCATTACAAAAATGGTTGTTATTCAGAATTAACTCTCAGTTCATGCTTGAGGAAGCCATTGTATAGCGAAACACGTGTCGCGGTTTTTGTAAAACCCTTTATAGTGAAAATCATACATTAAACTGTATCAATTACTTTTTTAATATAGATTTTCATCAAGTATCGACTAGTTCCATTCAATCAAACGATTCAGTATATTTTCCAGTTTTGAATTGATCTTTCAATAGAACAGAAAACTTTATTCTTCAAGTCGATGGTTTTTCTCGATTGACCTTTCCTTCAACATATCTGCATAGATAGAAATCTAGGGGATACAGGTCTGGGGATCGTGTTGGCTGCTGAAAGGAACCGTTTCTTCCGATATAGTCTTTTCTACGCCATCTGTTCAGAAACCTTGTTACTTGATTTTGATTCTAAGGAAGCCCCGCCATGATAATATAGATTCATTTCCAAAGTTTGAACAGAAATTGAAGACAGAGTTGATGAATGTAGGTAGATATTAAAATGATTGATTATCTGAGCATTTGTAACCTGCTTTTCTAGCAATGAATGAAAATATCATCATTGCTTTGATTTGAAGACTATTTCATACTTTCTCCAATAATTGTATACTTTTTTGATACATATAAAGTAGTTAATTTTTGAAGGACCACGTTTTTCATGTATTATATACTCTCAAAGAGCCTTTCGTATTGGGAAGGCTTGAAACTCGTTTTGCTTTGTGGAATTCCCTCACCAGTAGATAAGCAGATGTGGTCCCAAGAAATGGCTCACTGGATCACCTGATATGACGCCATTATTTTTTTGTGCCATCAGAAATTTACAAAATACAACCACAGATCAATTTAGAACTCGTGCTTAGAAACTAATATTGTTTCTTTGAATGGAATGTGTGTGTTTAGAATTATGAAAAAGTTATTTTTCAGGAGTGTGATGTCAAGGTTAACAATCTGCTGAAGGAAACAAATGCGTTAAGGAACGACTTGAGGGAGACCCAATACCTAGACGACCTAATCAATCTATTGGAGGGTAACTTAGAAAAAGTGGCGTCGAAGAAACTGCCCTTTCGAATTTTCCAACAGAAAAACAACCCAACTGTTGATGCATCAGAGCTCAATCTAATCATTTAGGAGTTATTTAGTTTCAGAGCCGACTAGACAAATTTTATGGATGGCCAGAAATCTTATGATGACTGACTTTCATCACGATGCAAGAATAACAGGAAATTTGGAAAGTTCCTATATGTGCAGTCAGTTTCTGTGAAGATTGTTATAGAATTTTGTCATGAATATGAAATACTGACTTGCCATGTGGAAAAAACGTTTCAACAATTGAACAATTTTGTAAACATGATTGAAATAAAGCGTTCCTCTAACTGAAAGATATATGCTTTGAATATTTGATATCCATAACCTAAAATTTTGTTCATAACCTAACCTATCCTAACATAACCTACAATTACTTTTATTAAAATCGTGTGAAACTTAATTGTTCAAAAACTTACCAAGCACAGCTTTGCAAATTTAGCTGTGCCTTCAACATGCGCGAATGATAAAGAGAGATGGTGTCTACTAACAATTTTATCAGAAAGTAAAATAAATTTGGTTGACAAGTGCACATATATCAGTAGGAAATGGAAACTATATTTCTTCCGTTTGTGCAGGTGAAAAATGATTGAGTAATAATTAGTGATATTGAATTGAAAATAATAGATACGTATGGTCTCATTAGAGATGAATGAATGGAGAGAAAATGGATAAACCTACAACCAATAATTGATAGATAATTGAATGCGTAGTTGCTAGAAATGGTCATGAAACATAACATGGAGATAATATACAAACCACTGCTTGCAATATTGATAATAACACACCACAAGATACATAGATATAGTTCATTTAATATTTTCGAAAATTGGTTGCTCAATGATTAGAGTATCATTTCTCGCCTACTGTTGATACATGACTGTCTTCAGAAAGTGTTTCGAATTCGGAAAGATCACCATCTTCATCCATGGTATGATCACTTCATCCTCCAATCTTGTTTCTCTACGATATGGAAATAATTAATCATGCATGGGCATAAAATTGTTAAATCAGCATCATTTATTTGGAGTTGGAAAGGTTTTTCTCATCATATTCTATTTTTTTCATCTCTAATTTGATTATTCGTTCAGTTTGCACGCAAACTCACTGTGTCCCCAACTACTCGTTCTTAAAATACAAAATCGGTTGCTATTTCACGTATCATTACTATTACTTCTTAAATTCGCGAAAGGAACTCTTATTCCATCTGCTGTTAGAATGAATGAATGAAAATCGTTTATTCAAGTTTTTGACAATTACATTTCATTTGTTTGGTAAGTTTGTGTGGGGCCCTGCTATAGGCTAATGCATCTTCAGGCTTGCATAAATCTCAATACGTTGTTAGCAATTTCTCTGCTTTATCCACTGAGAACCTTGTTTTCCAGCTCACTATTCAAAGGCAGTATCGAAGACAACAAAAAATCACAGTTCATAACAAAGAATAAGACTTAACTGAACAACTGAACAACACTTTCCGTGGTAACACGCTGTTAGCAACACGAGTTCCTCGATGTTACTGAACTCTGAATATTCAGCTGGATTTGCTTAGCTGCAACTCATTATTACCCTCAAGAATTACTTTCAAATAATGTAATGATATATTTCATAGTAATATTTTCATCATCTGTAGGTGGTTAAGAAAGAAATTCTGCCGCAAATGCTTCAGTTTTCCTTATTTCTGCTTTCAGAAAAAATCTACCAGTATTTTTGTGTAAATATTTTTTGGTCGTCTGTAAATTATTTCTATACGACTCTCAGACTATCGTCGACGTATTATTACATCAATACGTGCAATTCCCTAGCAACTTGCAACAAATTCCGGACATACTTCACGTCTGTCAAAATGGCTAAGAAAGGACAAGCAGTGCAATTGCAAACAGAAGTTACCAATGACGAAGAGTGGGAAAAACTGCTGCAGAAAGATGGGCTTATTGGTAAGTTGAAAATAGAAACCAATACCGAAATTGTCTTGTATTTTTTTCTCGCCTATTGATTTTTCTCTAGAAAATCAATGTTAGCACAATGCTTTATATAATATAATATTTGCTGGCTTCTTTAAATTTCATAAATACACTGTCTTTTCACTTGATGGGAATCACACCATTCACACCATTCATAATAGGAATTAAATAATTTTCACATTAACAGTGGGTGAATACAAAACTTTACTAGGTAAATGGGTAATTATTGTAAAACAGGTTGATTACAATTACAATACAATACATAGACACGTGTTACGGGCTTTTGGACCAGCATCAGTAGGTATGGTTCGGCTAAGTGTAAGGATTGGCAACACTTGGTTTCCAAAAGAAAAATACAAATGCACGTAGTCGCCAGCAGGAGCCAGCGGCACATTTATGGTCACAGTTAATAGATCTTGTGTTTACAAGTAGTTCATTCCTGATCAATTTTCTGTTTTTCTCAATGAGATAACTGGAATATGGGTACCAGATGCTATCTGCTTTATAATATTCATTTCTTCTTGAAAAATCTGCTCTGATAAAGGAATCATTGATGCTTATGAATGCAAAACAAATTAGAAGCCTTTTTTTCACCTGCTATATAATTCTAATAATTGCTTTACTTTTATTTTCCCAGTTGTGGATGTGTATTCTGATTGGTGCGGTCCCTGCCTTGGTATGTCTGCCAACCTGAAGAAGCTGAAACTCGAAATAGGAGGAGACATGTTGCAACTGGCGATGGTACCATGATGGAAATCAACACTGCACAAATGTTTATATTTTCTCAATTCCAGGCCAAATCTGATAATATCACTGCTTTAGAGAGATTCAGGAACAAAAGCGAACCGACGTGGATGTTTATCTCTGTAAGTCTTCAATATGAGTTTGGGTCATTGAATATAAGCGTTAGTTGAGTTTGTCTAAAGTTTACTTTCTGTCATTGTTTGCAACCCTGTCTCCTCTTTTGAAAAGTAAGTAGAAATTGACCAGTTACCTGGTATCATAAAAATACGTTGTTACCCGCGGGAGAACATGAATAAAGTAAATTTCACTTTCCAAATCATAATATTCCTTGAATGGAGATTTTTTATAAGTTTTAAATAATGTATCATTAGAAATAGTTCGTCTCAAGTACACTTCTAAATTGATTCGTTAATGAAGAATTTGATGAATATTCACGTTGACTTCATGGGTTATTGAAGTCATTTTCACAATCTGGCAAATACGCTTTAGTTAATTCGTCAGACTTCTCATCTATACTATGATGTAAATAGGAATACCTTTACTGATTTTCATAATGTAATGGCAAACATTGTGTAACTGTGAATGTCCTCCGACATACTTTGATCTATACGATCCTCTTCAAAAAATGAAACGTTCCTTCACAAATATGAAAAAAGCTCTGCCCAAATGTTTTTTCTCTTGTTATAGAAAGGGAAAATGGTGAACCTCATGTTTGGTGCCAATGCTCCAAAATTGACCAGGCTAATAATAGAAGAACTAAACAACGAGAAATTGGCAGCGAGTGGAGAGAAAAAAAGAGATAACATTCTGGAGGTCACAGGTTAGTTAATGATAAATAATGAAAATGAAAAATAACCAGCTGTTGTTGTCGAAATACACTGTATTGTCCAAGAAGGTATTTTTAGTATGAAATTTGACCATAAACACTGGTCACATATAACTACGTGTCCAAACTTGAACAAATGCGTTGAACCTTACAAATCCTCACTAAAATCCATGAGTGTCATATCAGGTAATGCAGTGGATCATTCGGAGTCGACTGTTCGACTGTGCCATTGAAAAGATTTCCTAGCAAAAGTTACATTGCAGCTAACTGCCTAAACTGCTAAAGCTTTTTTCTCTCTTTTGTGCAGACATGACGGATGTGGAGAAAGTTCGATACGAGGCTACGGAAAGTGTAGCAAGAAAAGCAAAAGAGAAAGAGGAAGCAAAGCGGGCCAAAGAGATTCACGACAGAAAGGTTGCAGAGTGTCACAATATCTTGAATAACCTTCCTGGATTCGGGGTTGTGGTTATATTTCCCAACGCGAGGGACAAGTATATGGAGGTCATGTCGGACCTCATTCACGAGGCCGGTCTGTCTATCCATCAAACGGAGAAGGTCAGTTTCAATTTCAAACGCTTCGAAGGGGATTGATAGTTTTGTTCTCCTTATTGTGACGTATTTAAACCTCTGTTTTTTTTTCTCCAATTATCCCGATCCTAAATTTATCCACAGGTTAATATGACCGAAGAACATCTCGATGATATACTGTATTTTTGCGAAAAAGAGGACGAATTCGATGAACATTCTTTACAAGACTTGATGGCGAGACAGTTTCTAGTTCTTTTGATGAAGCCCTCACCTGGTTTGATTCCTCATTTCCTTCATTTATTGTCACACGAATGAAAAGCTCGTATAGTATACAGGGTGTTTCAAATTCGATCCTCACCTTTGGGATCTCGGAAACTATGAGAGATAGGAAGATGCTTGAACGACGGCAAAGTTGCGCATTTACCTGACTAACAACATGCCGTTGAGAAAATTCTGAAATTCCGAGTGTTTCCGGAGATATCAATAAAAAACAGAAATTTCAGAAAATGGTTTTTATTTTTTTATGGCTTTATTTTTCGAAGGATCCGAAAATAAATTGCACTTTCACGTTGTCACTTTTTCTTTGCTACATAATGCTGTTCTCAGATTTTCTATCCGACGTTTCGTCTTCCGGCCACTATCATCAACGTTATTTTTTCTTATGGGCCTTTCTTATGGGCCAGCTTTTACCTTTCCAATAATGTATTATAAGTTATCATTCTTCTTTTAAAAATTGGAAATATTGAAAAAAATTAATTCCTATCATAATAGGCTTTGACTTTGATATTTCTAAATTAGACTTTCAATTTGTTACACTCAATGACATTTTGTTATTGTACAAGTCATTGAGAAAACTTTTTTCCGGATGTCTACGGATATACACGGAATATCAGAACTTTCTCAACGGCATATTGTTATTCAGGTAAATACACAACTTTGCCCCAATTTAAACATCTTCGTATGTCTCATAGAGGATCCAATTTAAAACACTCTGTATACGAAGTTAATTCGAATGGCATAAAAACTAAATAGTTACAGAACGTCGGCCGTTTTTTTTGTATGTAGGTAAGAAATTCATACCAGGTCTAATCATTATTTTCGTGTGAGTGGTTTTATAACCAGTAAATTTAGTACAGTACATTAGTCTTTCATTTAGCCGTTCAGATTGACTCCGTATACACTATACATACATATTATTGTAAACCGACAATAATATGATCATATTGAACAATTTCATTAAATTTATTTCCTCAAATCTAATCATCGCAGGCACAGAATTAGATGATCTAGACGAAGCAATATTCACCTTGGTATACGGCGAGACTAAAAAACCTCCCGGATCAGAAGACTGCCCCTACCAGCAACTCCTCTTCAAAGAAGAACCCAAAGAAGACGATGACGACAGTAAAGAACACCACACTCTGATCGGCATATGGGTTCCTCCTACAAAATTTCTCAAAGCTACATGCCTGAGGTTGTTTTTTCCAAAACTTGCCAAGGAATTCGAAGCTCCTCCTCTGCAGGAGACCCCCAAGCATATTGCTGTTGTCTTTGATGTTAAGAAAATGAATGAAGTGCTGCAAATCATGAATCAGTTTCCAAACGAGATCATGCATTACGGTTTCTTCACTAAGGAGACCCCTGAAGAGGCGGAACTAATTGCTAAGAGCCTACGCAAATTGGAGTTGCCGGAAAACAAAGGAAAAAGGACATTGTAAGACGATTCTGACACTATTTTGTTCAAATGAGCCTTCTCTATTCTTCCACCTCTCTCTCCAGTCTAAGTCTGATTCAGACATCAGTAATCTGTTAGTAGAGTTCGTAGGTCGCCCCTGCTGTAGTATAACTTCAATAGGAAGCTAGCATCAATGTTTTGGTTGGCTTCCGGGTCTTGCTTTGGTCTTCTTTGGTTACAATCTCCAAACGCCACTGAAGATAACTACCGCAGTTGCAGTTAAAACCAACCAAAACACAGTATAACTTTTGTTTGGTGACCTACATCGTGGTTTGCATAAATGCCTTGCAAAGGGACAAACCTGATAGGTTTTGCCTGAATTCTGCCACCCTTTCTGCAGTTTGTTTGGCAACACCTGAAGTGATGCCAGTAACAGGTTCAGAGAGATCCGTCTCCTTAATAAGAAGAGATTTTTGGCAATACCACCTAAGACGTTGTTCATCAGCTACGTAGTTTGGATAAAACACCCTCAAATCCCATTTTCAGCGAAGAAAAACTCGTTATCCAAGTGACAAAGCGCAAAAGCGAATGCCTTCTGGCTCTCGCACAGCTGGGCCCCCTCTACATGTCCCCCAACGTAGACGAGGGGGAGAGGGAGTGCCAAATCTTCTTCCCAGATGACTACGCCGAATCTCTCGACGAAGAAGACCTCCAGTTCGAAGAAGTGGACCAGGAAGAATCCCAGCTGGAAGAACCAGAACCCGAGCCTGCCGAAGTCGAGGAAGCTGAAGTTAAAACTGAAGGGGATGCTGAAGAAGCTACCGAGGAAGAGGGTGACAAAACAGAAGAAGAGGGGGAGGAAGAAGATGACGATGATTTGTTCGGATTGGGGCTTGGTGAGCCTCTCCAGCCGGAAGTTTCAGAAAGCCAGGCATGATATTGGTAAATTGTTGTTGAAAGAGTTTTCGTTGAAGTTATTGAAATTGAAGGAAAAATAAAATATGTCGATGAAAAACTAAATTTCTGTTTTTTATTTTCATCAGTCTTGCATTGCTTTCACAATAAAAAGGAACTTGGTATGCATTTCAGAAAATCAATTGAGAGACGTTGCTCAAACAACAATATATAATAGTTACAGAAATTTCTATTCCTCCACCATCTTCGAGAAAGTGAGAAACTTCTAACAACTAAACTGAATGAGAAATATACTGATTTCCATGCATTCTAAATTTCTAGTAAAAATATCTTGAGCAATTCTCTCGACCTTTCCAGAAGATCAACCCTTCTTTAGTCCGAGAACCGATCCTTGAGGTATACCGTGTGAAGAAAACAAGCAAAAAGTAAATTTCATCTTCCCCGTTTCAGGTAAAAATCAACAAGGACTTGATTGAAGATCTGTTGTTCTTCGACGTTAAATTTTCAACAACAACAATCAATGATATGTCCAACAACAGAATCTCGTTAGCATTACTCGTCAAAAGAAGTTCAGAAAACCTTTACGGCGACATAGACGAGGTCGTTCTCCAGCTGGTGTACGGAAATACCAGAAAACCACCTGGCGATGAAAAATCGCCCAGTCAAAGGTTAATGACGATTGCTGACGGAGGAGAGGAAAATATCCTTATAGGTGAGCGATGAAATCGGTTTGTAATGAATGACAATGACATGGGTTTCTCAATTCAAGGTTATTTCAAAGTATCTTGCATTTAATGAACTAGAAACTGAAACAATTTCATTCCACCGACTACAAATTAAACACAGCACTTCACCTATATTTTTTCTTTTTGTTAATAGTTCCGAATTCTCGAGTCAATTGGTTTCTAGCACGTTGAACTCATGCCTCTCACTCGAAAAAACGATTATGTTCAATTATCCTTCTAGAGAAATTCCTACCAGTTTGCCCAATATAAATTTCAGGACACCACCCACATCGGGGCCTTTGGGGTCCTATCTCAAGGCCCAAACCTCGTTGAAGTGAGAACGAATCATCTGAGTAAAAAGTGGTTTCAGCAGAGCAGAGATTGCTCATGCAATGAACACTTGTTAGGTGATATCTGATCAAAATAAAGCTGTATAATGGATACTTTAGCTGCTGGCAAAGCAACACACAGCCAGACAGATTGTGTGGTAGTGAATCACAGAAAACCAATTATAAACTGTAAAGCTTAATGAAGGAAAGAAATTCGTCGAATACCCTTTTATAAGATGGCATACATTGCCGTGGTATTTTATCATTCATTCATCCAGCTTCTCCACTTCTTCTCAATTTCCTGGTTTCAAAGAGAATTCATTGCAAATGTGGTTTGGGCAGACTCTTGTCAATGTTGATCCCAACCAAATGTCCTCAAAGAACAATCTATATCAAACGCATCTATTTGTTAACCAGGGATATGGGTACCTCCAAACCAACTAACCAAAGCCGTGGTCCTGAAGCATCTGTTTCCCAACCTTTCTGCTAATTACAAGTTTCCAGATGTAGAACCCACTCCCTTCTATGTTGCTGTTTGCTACGACGCTTTCAAAACCCGCGAGGTCATGCAGCTGGTGGAGCAGTATGCCGGGCAAGTTATGGCTTTCGGATTTTTCACCAAAGATGTCCCCTGCGAAGCGTCATTGATAGCCAAGACTGTTCAGGAATTCGAAGAGAGGACAGTTCCTACAACCTAGTAAGTTACGCTTGTCCGAGTCTGAATGCATTTAAAAATTTGAGGTATCTGTTACCATGTGTCCATCAATGTCTTCAAAAACGAAAAGTTCCTACTTGAATCTATATAATTTTCTTCCAGCGAAGAGAAACTTGTGATCCAACTCAAAAAATCCAACCCTGAATGCCTGAAAGCCTTCGCAGAGCTAGGTCCTTCCTACATGAGTCCTGATGCTGAGGTTGGAGAAGCTGATTGTCAATTGTTCTTCCCCGCTGACTATCACGCTGTGGAAGAGGAAATCCAAGAAGTTAAGAAGAAATCCAAGAAGAGGAGTAAACCAAAGACGTATGCTCAGGAAGAAACCACGTCTACAGCTACCAGCGATCTCAACAAGGAGCATGAAGAGCTCGAGGAAGTTGAGAGTGACGAGGAGAAAATTGAGGAAGGTGTTGGAGACGTTACAGAGGGAGATGGTGAGGAGGAACTGGGTGGGGCTGATAAGGCCACGTCTCCGATTGCAGAAGAAAGGGTGGAAGAATGAAATAGAACATAGTGACGTTGTGTTTGTCAGAGTAGTAGACAAAGATGTGCTTTCATTAGTCCTTAATTCATTTGTTCTCATATTATTTCTATATTTTGTTTAATGGTCCAATATTAATGTTAGTGTAGTTGACTGTCTTGAAAATAATAAAACACATTTAAGCAATCCGTATTCTACGTTAGTCTATATACAATGCTACTAGTTATGCCAAACAAATCATTGCAACTTCCATGAAGAAAACTGCATTGGTCCATTTCATAGTAGCACCTCTCACCTCTAGATGGCGCCAGGGACTCTGAAGATTGATACCATTTTTGTATTTTTTAGTAGAAACACAGGAAAATACCGTTTCCATTAAGGATACCAAGAAAACGCAATTACTCTCAGTTTGGACGCCGTTAATTTCCTATATCTTTATCTGGAATATTTACGAGAATTCCGTTCAAACAGAAAATGAAATACCAGTTGTGTGCGATTAGTCACGTATTGATAGCCAGAAAAAAAGAATGATAGACTAGTAAAACCTGTATGAAACATTATCTTCACAACTAATTGGAACTGCTGATGGACATGGTGTTTTCAGATCGATTCATCATTATGATTATTTAATAGCAAGCGAGTATTCAATTACATTTTCCCGCTTATTTTAAAAGAGCGTGATTAGTTTTGATATGGATTCTTGAGGTAATGACAAAAATCACCTGTATATTTGTGAAAAATAAAAAAAATCGGGAAAACGTCAAGATAATTCAGTCAATTCCCTTGACTGCTTTGGGTGGAAAAGATTCGTTGAATTTCGACCTTGATGAATTATTGAAACTAAAGTGGACGGTCAGTTATTCGGATAGTGAAAAACAATTAATTAGCGACATTTCGAAGTCGAATTATGCAAAACAGAAACTGATTTCTTGTTTCGGTTCCTGCAGATATACAGCAGGCTTTACACCAGCAGATAAATATCAGTACAGAAGACGAAGTTTTGAAATTTTCATTGCAGTCACTTCAGATATGATTTTTGACTGAAACAAGTTTTGTTTTCAGTCTCGTTGAAATCTACTTCTGAAATCTACTTCTGCTGAAAAGATATCTATTTTGTAACCCAAAGAAAGCAGTAAGAACAATGTCTAACGCGGGATATTTCGGTAGCATGTCGCCATTGTTCAAAGAACTGGAAATCATGACCCTTGTAGGTATCAATTTTTATTTTTTTTAATCGCTGCTGGAGGTACAATTGATTGAGGGCGGTCTTCTAATTCCCATTTATACGACCTGCTAAGTTCAATCTTCAGAAGTCTTCTGAGAATTTTCTAGACATCAATTCATGCAATATCTTACCAACTGCCGTCCTATACACGTTTTAAAATTACCTAAAAAAGTCTCAACGATGAATGCTTTTACAGAATAGATGAATATATGCATGACTGCTCTCATGGTGATGCGTGAATTTACCTTTTGCTAGAAACTGCGTGTAATTATATTCTGCAAATAATTTATGGCTTTTCTTTTGAGTGCCTTGTTTTTTGTTATATTGTGTTGCTATTGTCTTCGTTTTTTATATTCTGATTGAATTTTCAATGCTAAACCATCTCTTACACTTACTACAAATGTTTTATACATACAGTGCATTTCTTTAATGTCCCCCCCTTTTATTTTTTGAACGGGTCAACACAAAAAATTTGTGATAATGAAATTAATGCATGAATACTTTATTTTGAAGTGAAATTGACAGATGAAACTTTCAAGATGACGACTGGGCGCCATCTTTTTGAAGCTCCTGACGAATGCTTCACAACCCTAGAATATAATATCAATGTCAGTTCAGAAGATGCTCGAAATGGTTGCCTATCCGATTTTTCACGCCGAACATTCTCGAAAACAATAACCTCAATATCTCTACGAATATTTACTATTCTCTGCCGTATATCCAATATTGAAGCAGGTTCAGTTTCGTACACCTTTCGCTTCAAATAGCCCCATGAAAAAAGTCCAAAGGTGTCAAATCTGGCGAGCGGGCTAGCCATTCTGTAGGACCAATGACCAAATAGTTTTTTACTTGTCTGGAATACAATATTCATTAGGATTTCTAGGAATATCGATATATTAATGTGTTTGTCTCCAGGAAATTACTAAATCTTCCGCCATTTTGTAGTAGGTGAAGATATTGACTTCATATTCTAGGATTATGAAGTATTCGTCAGGAGCTTCAAGATGATGTGTTACAAGTGCCCTTTCCATTTAATTTTTTCCCCCAGATGGTGCCCAGTCGCCATCTTGAAAGTTTCGCCCGTCAATTTTACTTCAAAATAAAGTTCAAAAAATAAAAGGGGTGGTGGCATTAAGAAAAAAATTTTTTGATAAAATTCGCCCTCAAGGGCGATACAACAATCATATTTCTCCAACTCCTCTGTTTCTGATACCTTTTTGACCGGCCTATCATGAATTAAGTTCCACTTCAATGCAGTCATTATCCATTGCATTTATTGACAACAACCAGTAAATGAAACAACCATTATAATAAACGTTATTTTAATGATATTATCGCTACCACATAAATAACAAATATTTACAAAATCATCTGAAATAATGATTAGTTGACTTCGAGCGTCATCAGACTTAAATTAAATTATCACTTGTTCCTTTTAACAAACAGGAAGAGTCGTTTTCATATTGGAAAATTTATCGAACAATAAATTGGGCAGGAAAATCACATGACTCTTCGTCTTTCACGGATTTATTCAATAACATATCGTATAATGTTGATAGTAATTGACACTTTGTTGGATATTTTAATAAATGTGTCCATCTCTGTGGAACTAAAACAGTTTTTTCTTGAGCTTCACAAGACCGAACAAAGAACCAAACTCACAACAAAGATTATTTACATTTCATGAACTTTTATGATCCCAGTATTATACAATAAGAAATAACTTCTTAGCAGTATTCATTTGGCATTCCTCACAATTTGTTTAGCTCATAAAGGATACAATTCAACTACCTGCCACTTTGGGTAAAATAAGCCTCTATTCCTTTGTTACAAAACTGAATTTATTTACCACTGAAGTCGTTTATGAAGTAATGTGCAGTAATCAAGAGGGATTGAACTGAATAAAGTACTGCTAGCAGTAAAGCTGTCAAACATTTTCGAGACGTACAGCAATGTGCAGCAGGACTGCAACATATTTTTGAAAGTTGTTCAAATTTCGCTCCATTTAAAAAAATAACAGAACGAATAGGACTGTTCAATACAAAATACTGCCATGAAGATAATACAGCTTTGCCAACCTACTTATTCTGTACCGCTTCTCATGATGAGAGCAAATATAATACCATTGGTAACACTGCCATGATTTGTGATTCAAGGGCTTGAGTGGCAACAGTAATTTGCTTTGACTTTCGAAGCTTGACAAGCTCGTTAATGAAACTGATTCGTTGAGTCTTGAGCACAGAATTCACAGCTTTGAAGTTTCATCAATTATGACAGGTGTGACTCTAAGATTATAGAAATGCTATCAGGCATCAAATAATTCTATTGTAGCTCGAATGTAGAGGCAACTTTTCAACCTCAATTACATTTTGTTCAATTTTGAAAACTATTGAAGTTAGTGGACCTTCTGTGGCCAGTTTTGAGTTCGAAGATCAACAAAATTCGACAGAGTTTGTTGAACTTTACAAAAGCAGAATCAATTCTGGAGATTTGTTGGCCATTTGCTCTGATTCTTTTTCAAAGACAAGGTTATGACAAGTACGTCAAATGTCAAAACTTCAGGGACTTATCTTTTCGAACATAGAGTGGAAATTTTAAACTTCGAAGAACTAGTATATCCTCAAGATTCAATACTGATACGATGAAGCCTTAAAATGAAGGTGACGATATTAAAATTCATCAGTGCTGTTGGCTGTAGCTTCTTTTTCAAAACTTCACCGCTCAGTGATTGCAAATTCTACTCCGATAGCTAAATTCACTACCCAGTGGGCTTGAATTGAGTTATATGTGTTGAACCACCCTTTTGTCATGGTTCAATATTTTAAACCTTAGCAATTTTAAAAGATGGTTCAATTCCGAAATTGTCACTTGAAGCTTGAGTATGAAAGTGGAATGATGAAAGTGACGTATAATATCAGTGCTTTTGAACATTGCTGAAGGTTATGATGAAGAAAGATTTATTGTTACCCAAAGCGATCACATTATACATAATCTTACACCACTTATTCTAACACAGCCTTTTTAAGTATTTGCCTAAATTAAATATTGTCACTTCCAAACATGTTTTTGTGAATAGAAATGATTCGCACTCACACGTTGATAATTCAAATCAACGTTTTATATACACTTATCATCTATACACTTAATGGAAAAATCTTGTTCAACAGCCCAAAAATAAATATTGAGTTGACCATACTAATTATCACATTGTAAGAATGACTTTATATAAAATATGTTTTCAGTTCATATTAAATTCAGGTTATCATCAATGGAATATTCTAGTCGAATCAATAAATAGATAAAAGTCAGATGTACGAAAATTAGCAGGCTTCAACAAGAAAAAAGACGTGAATTGTGTTTCATTACATTACTTCACATATTAATCATTATTATCTGCGACAGTCTAATGTGATTTGCATGAATACATTAATGATACTTCTCAAGGACCGCATATTGAAACAAATAGTTACTGAATAAAAAACATGTTTAGGATTATCGTAAGGTCAAGATTAAATATTTGTTTCTTTCGAATTCAAAGAAATTTCAGATTATATATGTTGATTTCCCATGTTGATGATTCTTACACTGAAGATCATTTGAAATTCCAGGAAAACATCATGACATCCTCACCATAAAATAAAAGACCTTTACACTTTCTGGAGAAGAAATGATGAAACCGATATTATTCGTTAGTTCTTCTCTAAAGAAATGTTTCATTCGTTAGAAACTAACTACTAAATTTGTCTGTCTTACTCACTCTTTCAAACCACGTTCCAAAATGTAAATGATTTTTGTAATGCAGAAAAAGTACATGAATACATATACGACATATTTAAACATTCAATAACTACTTATACAAATATCTCTTTAACGAAATTTCAACTATAAAGTCTTTGTTCCGTGATTTTGGAACTAACCGTCAAATCGACCTCAAAAAGAAGTTGGCAATGTCTCACGCACGTCAGAACAACAAGAATAAATTAATAAGAAGAAAATGTAATGATGCGAAATGAATAAGTTTTACAGTGCTGCCATTTCACTCGATTTTGAAAAAAACTACTGACAAATATTATGCAAATCTTGTAACCATACATTCATTAAAAGTTACTGATTATTCTGCAACGGAGAAGTTCATCTCATTATCGAAATACTATCTCTAAAGTATATTTTTGTGTTTGTCAAGACTAATAGTATGAGAGTTTCAAAATCTTCGATAAACAATATTTCCGATATTCGTGTACAAGATAATATATATTTCACAATCAATTTCGCCTCAAGCAATCCTTGATTTCGTTCGGTATGTCTCGCAAAATTTCCGGAGTTGTTTCCCCAATGAAAAATGTTCCGAAGGAAGCGATTATTTTACAGTAATTAATTATAATATTGTAATATCTTTTGACTGTTTTAGCCTACGTGATATCAATCACATTCGATTATTTAATTGTTTTATTTCCATATTCGTCGAGAGAGAACCAGCCTCTTATAGTTAGGAGTTGCACGGGCTTTCTCTTATATTCGAAGTTGATTCAAGTTTGATATGTAGCTATCTATCGACATTGTGAAAAATTTAAACTTTATTCCAAACATTTGACACGAATTATGGAAATAAATAATTTCTTCAGTATAAACGTGTCCACTATATACTGGAATGTAAATTTTATTTAAATTCTTGTTGTTTTGAAGAATGGTGTTCAAACGGGTCTATAAATATTATCGATAAAATAGCACAAACTCGAGGTTACTTAAAATACAGAATATATCGTTGTTACGAGCTTCAAACAAAATTGAGGGATTCTCCAGATTTACGACAATGGTTTTTACTACACACGTCCCATTTAGAAATGTTTTCAATGAATCGAGGCATATTAATAGTGACGCAAATTTTAATTGATAATGTAATTGTTATAACATGCGGAAAATTCTCAGATTCATCAACATGTCATTTGGAACAACAGCTATTTTGAATTGTATTATATTGTTCTGTTATTTTTCCGAACTTATCGAACCATGAATGTATAAAACAAAGTGTAAACTATGTCAAATGTTTAAAAAAAGCACCATTATTGAAGACTAAGTACAAAGAAATAAACACTCACTTCAACTTGCGGAAAAAAGTTCGAAAAACCATATTTGGCCACACATTTTAAATTCAAATGTTTTACATGAATATCACATTTGCCTTCATCGCTTTCGTCATATCGCAAACATATCGCTAATTACCAAAATTAACGGACTTTGTGACATCATATTTACTTGAATTTTGAGTATTTATTTTTTAGCAATTTCTCAGATTTTTTCAATCTAAATATCTTCTGAATCATTCATTAACATGCCTAATTACAGTTCCAGTGCAAACTATAATGAAACAAAATTAATTTAACCTCAGATAAAGACAAAATGACATCAATGTGGCGTGGAAGAATATTTTTTTACAATTTCGACTATATTCATGGGTATTTCGAAATCGAATATACTGTGACAAAGCTCTCATTTTTTACTTCCTTTATCCAGATATTGGAAAGTATCTGTACCCCATCTTCAGCCAAAAACCGGTACTATGATACAAATTCAATAAGAAAATATTTCATAAAGTCCATGAAACACATTCATTAGTATGATCAACTCAATTTGGTCAATTGAAAACCTTTATCTGTAAAAGAAACCCATCTCTAATCATCCATCCATTCCAACAGTTCTTCGTGTCACGTCTATCATTTTTTCGGAAGGTTTCTTAACCACGGAGTAAATACATATGGAACACCACCTGAGGAACCATCTCCAGTACTTCCAAGGCAGTCCATCGCTACCAACCATCGATTCTTCTTCTTCTTCCCCTCTGTCGTCAGTCAACCCATCCAAGGGTTCGATCACAACGTCCAAGGCAAGGCGTAGACCTTGCTATCATCACCTAACACCAATCAAACTATCATCGAGTTCTTCACCGAACTATCCCTGTCACTACCCTTGTAGGCCGCGAACAGATTGGCGACGGACAAAGTCGCGGGCGTCGCTGGCGTCGGCGGAGTATGCGGCGTCCAATCGCTGGAGTCCATCCGCTTGGTAGTGTACGTGGTGAAGTCTTTGACCTTCTTCAGCTGTTCCAAGGCCTCCTCGTATGTGGGAAGACCGGAAGCTGTGGTGTAGCTAGGCAGTTCCGATTCGGTGACTGTCGATTCTAAATTCGCAGCGTTTCTCGCTTCCATAACTGTAAAGAAAGAAACGGTCGTTAGTCTTAGTGGTTTTGGATGGTGTGAGTCAGAGACAGTTACTTCTGCGGTTATGGAGATATCATACGAAACGGTCAATAATTAGGTTCGTGAATGTCTCATAATTGTCAAACTTCAGCGACGTTATTTGCTGATAATGGTGGAAACATTACAAATTTCAAGAGACACGGTGGGTGGAAGTCTACCAATGTGGCTGAAGGATACATAGACAATTCACTTACGAACAAAATTGAAATTGCCAGATGAAAACAATTAATGTGAAACTGAAACTTCACCTTCTTGTTCCGACAAGATTAAATCATTTTTTCCAAAGTTCATAAAGTAGGGGGTCCGTAAAGTTTACAATTATCAAGCATTATATAAGAGTCAAAAGGTTAATTGCGATATTCACATCATAAAATGAGTTATAAAGAGTCAATATAATGAACTGCTTGTTGTTTGTTGATAATAATTCGAACACTATTCCAATAAAGTATACCTAATCAACGAATATGGAGTTTTCAAAGTAACGAACAACTATCTGTAATTATGGAAAGAAAATCATTTCAAAAAACATAAATAAACGATATTCTATATCGCCGTGTCACGGTCTACTTACGTCAATGGATAATTGCTATAGATACACCCTAGCCTCTGTAATCAAATTATATAAATATACATTGACGAATTCGTAAAATGAATCTTCAAGAGAGGAAATGCACAGAATATCTATGAACTGAGCTGTAACGATGTTCCACATGAATCAAAATGTAAAACCTGATTCAGTCGTCTTCAAGAGACATCCAGGGGTTTATATACTTTGCAAAATTAATTATTTCGTCCCTGAACTGTCAACTAGAGATTAGTGACTTTGGGTTTTTCCAGACTAGGTTGGCACATACTTCTTCGTCTTCTTCTTCTTAACTTTGGGCCCAGCTTCTACGTATGGCGCTATTATGACCATACTCTTTTTTATTACAGTGTTGACTATAACAAAAACTTTGTCCAGGGAGTACAAGGATCTTGTTTTACACAATATTGTACTAAATTTTGTTGTTATATCAAAAGTGAAATAACGTGTGCCATGGGTCCAGGATTTTCAAAGGCCTACAGCGGTGATGTGTCAAGAATCGACTCGTTGATGCTAGGATAGTATTTCTGGCATCAAACAAAGACTTTTTTCAGTAGAATTCAGAAATATTCAAAACTTCTATGTGAGTACAATATTAATATTTCGAAAACAAATGATAAAAATAGGCCCAAAGCTTTTAAAAGATACTTCTAGTTCAATGTTAGAGGTTAGGTTTTCAAAATGATATTTCTCGACCTACGTTAGCACACGCATATTGATTTATTTATTCTAGGTCCTCCGGGGCATAATCTACTCGAAAGTGACGTCACAAGCGACGATATGACACTTTGAAGTGTTTTGGTATCGAAACTTATATATTAAAGTGCATTTATTCTTCACTGAACTTTTATTTCTTGATATACATTGTAATTATAACAAATTTCTCAGGATTATAGAACAGTATTGCAAAATCTGGCACGCCTTATCCCAAATGGAGGTTCAGGTAGTTTCTGAAAAGTATGGATGAATCTTGTGTATGTCGCAACGTTTCAAAAAATAATCTGCGTAAAAAACGCTACAAGTTCCAGGAAGTATGAAAATTTACGATTGTTTACTGTTGGAAAACCATCAGAGATAGGTATATACTCGTGTCAAAACAAATGTCGCACCGACATCTTTTTAAGGTAAAAGCCGATAGTGGTATTTTATGAGCGTTTGATTTCCATTTCCATGCCACGGTGTCATCTCATTTGTTTTTTTATGATTCGCACGGACGTGAATTGAATGGCATTTCTGAAACAACTGGAATTTGATCGTTACACCTAGAGGCGTTACACCTAGTCATGATTCTAAGATCGTATTACATTGTGTATGGGATTCTTGTCGGCGAGATTTCCTGTACAAACTTGTTTCGACCTTGAAATGTAAATGAATAACGTATTTTCAATCGACTGTTTAATTTTTCGTGTCAACATGAACTTTTCCTGTGGAGCAGATCAGCGAAGATGAAAATGAATTCATACTAAATGATAATATACTGAGTGAGCTAGTGAAAATAGAACGAAGCTGTTTTTGTCCAGAAGAAAATTAGTTTCATTAGCCTTTTCCGTATAGATGAGAATTTCGTATTGACAATTCATGAAACAAAATGGAGGCATGTTTTTTTTTATACACGATCACTCGCCATTGCTTGTTCGTGATTTTTGGCCAAAAACAACACCGTAATCATGCATCAGCCACCGTATTCACCAGATTTGACCCCCTGCAACTTCTTCCTGTTTCCAAGATTGGAGAGACCCATGAAAAGATAGCGTTTTGTGACGATTAGAGAGATAAAAACCGAATCGCTGAGAAACAAGGACATACCAAAAATTAATAAATATTTGTTGAGAAAAATGAAAATTCAGCTCATTTTTTAGGTAACCAAAACCAAGATTGACACAAATCATCACTTTTTCAAAAGGAAATGATCGACGTTATTCGTAGTAATTGTTTAAATTTGATTTTTAATAATAATTGTCAAAAAAATGAATGAATTGTTGAGAATATTAAAGATGCTTCCGTATCTGAAGAGAAACTTTCGATTTCTTCGGTGAAACTTTTGATTAATTTCCGTTTCCCAATGACTTTTCTCTAATATGTGCGGGACAAAAAGTAACTACCTATAGTGACCAATTTTATAAAACTGAAGTGAACAAGTGACAACTGTTTGTATTCATTTTCATATATTAACTCTGGATCCCTATAAAAATAGAGATTGATTATGATAATTCGATTCAAAGCAGGTGAAAATCAAAGAAGCTATCAATTTTTGTTGTTCAATTGGATTAGAATCTGGGCCAAATGCGAGTCAATCCGTGGATTAGATAGACGTATACTTCATTGTCCAAGGAAATACAATCTTGTTGACAAAGCTTGCTAAAAAATCTGGTATATATATCACTTCAAAGAATAAAAGAAAAGAAACAATTCAAAAACACAAATACCCAGATACTAGTTTCACATATCTAATAGATAAAATGTAACAATAGAAAATAAAATTCAACAAAGTTTGTAGACAAAATAGTTTGTGAAGTCCCTTTCAGCAGTTACTCAAGCATTTGTTCATTCAAGTATAAATTGTTATTATTACAGCTAAAGGTGGGTAGGTTTGTTTTTTTAATATTAAAAGCACAAGTAGTTCTAGTTCTAAATCACTAGAGATAGTTTCTATCATATTAGAAGTATTTTTTCCATGCCAAAGGAGCGTGGTATCATCTGCAAAGATCGTAAAAATTCCTTGAATCAAGAGAGTAACGAAGTCACTTACATAAATAAGTAAAAAAATCGGGCCCAGTACTGATCCTTGTGGAACGCCCCTAGTTTTTCGTTTTTTTCTCGATCTGAACAAAACATTTGGTCTTGAGAATGAAAAAGTATATTCTGTTCACAACATAAATCGTTACATAAAAGTAGTCGAAAGTGAAATCGGCAAATTTTATTTAAAATACCAGTTTTTGTAATGTTGATTCTTTTCCCCAAAAACCTGTTAAGAAGAGGTGTATACTTGTTTTTATTAATCAGAAATTATCATTAAAAGATATGCATTTTAATCTCGTTGGAGAAACTTATTCTTTTTGGGACTTTTATTCGCGGTTACAGAGCGATGCCTCGAGAATAAATTACAGTTATTTTTAGCTTTATGAATATTTATTCCCAGAGAATTGTCCAACCATTTTTCTCACACATGTCTGAGAATTATCTGTCAAAGTTCTGAGGCAACAAACAATTATTTTTTATGTCAGTGTCTTTGTAATTTCAGCAAATTATAGTAAACGGTATGTTTCGTAAATGTGGCTTTTATTAAACATTGAAAAAACAAGGAAAAATAGTCCAAGGTAAAGCTAATTATTTCACGGAGGATTTCAAAATCACCACTCTAATTGTAACGACATTCTGCATCTCATTAGGGCTCGTTATCCACTTAAATATATTGCAGGACAAACAGCAACAAACCAGCATCAAAAACAGCATAAGAGATAAAACATCGATTGAGCACCTCAAAAAAAAAACATCACCTGGAATCAGTTCTTTCAGAACACAGATAATTTTCTCCAGCAAATATGTGAAAACTAGCGATAATGATCTTTCAAAAAACCAACTCAATTGCAACCTTTCTTCTTCTCCTCATCATTCACATCTTCCGGACCCTCTGTAAAAAACTTCTACCACTTCCAAACATTTTTCTGACTCAGAGTATAATCACCGTATGCCACTGTCAATATTTCAAGAGGTTTTTTTGGTCTGACCCCTCTGGACCTGTACGTTAAGGAGGTTGCGTTAATGGTCATGTTACGATTGCTCACGGCTGGTGTGAACCTCGAACCAGGGCGTGCTAAAATTACTATTATTTCCATTGTGCATAAAAGTAGTCAAAAGTTCATTTTT
>WOGO01000159.1:0-28786 GCA_015342085.1 Leptinotarsa defecta
TCTTTCGAATGCAAACTAAAACGAAAAGCCCTTTCAAAACAAATTCTCTTACATGAACACTGAAATACATGAAAAAAAACTTTTTAGAACAACTACTTTCATCCCGTAAAAGCGTTATTGAATTGAAACAGATATCATCAAGAGGAACGCTACTATGGAATGCATTAGAGATCATTGATGTTACATTTCACTTACATGGAATTCATATCATATATGCATGGAAAATAGTTATTTTCGTGTAATTTTATGTTTATATGAAAGTAGTTATTCAGAAAGAATTTTTTGTGTAATTCAATGTTTATGTGAAAGATATTGTTTCAAAAGGGGTTCTTCTCTGTGTTTTCTATGCACTATATGATTACAATGAATAGGTAGAACGCGAAAAACTAGTGAGTAGAATCCTTATACGGAAACATTTTTTAATTGCACAAATTTTATCTGAAATTAAGAAAAAATCATGGTCAGTAATTCAGTAAAAATTATATATTCTATATAAGAGATTTGTCGTATCAGCATGTCTTTTACCTTCGGTAGTGTTGTCATTATGTTTGATAGATTTTAGGTTATATCTTGACCAATCATGAATGAAAATTTGTTCTGTTTGAACAGATGATATTTTCACAAAAACTTTATTATTTCATGAACGATAGATTGTTTTTCAATGTCTCTTGTAGATATATGTTATCAACGTCTGCTTTTTTTTGTTTTACTTTGATAAATATTCCGTCCACAGAAATGTGTTGTTTACCATTTATTTCCGAATTTGGTTGCTTCAGTTAAACCTAATAATTTTTGGTGAAGTCCTGTTGGATTTTTTCAACTCCGGCCCAACCACGACAAATTTAATCACATTTTCAATATAGAATCATTCACTCCATAAGCTTCACACACCTGCTGTTGAATTTGCAGTAAGATGTCCACCATTGTTTTTTTCTTTAGTAAATTAGTCGAAAATATTTAACATAATTTCATTAACATTCAAATGACACATTATGAACAAATATTCGAAATTCTAAACTGAACGCTAACACACACAACTTGTGCTTTGAATATTTGACACTCGCTTGCTCGGAAATCTCCCGCGAAACCAGTTAGTTTACAATGTGTCTTACTTTTCATGGAAGCACCCCCGTATCTTTCGTAATTGTTGGCGTAAAATTGTGGAATTAGAGGAATTGAAAGGTATATAAGAACACTTTTCACCTGAAGCAATACTTCTGATGGAGAATAATAATAAAATCTGAACATTAGCTTATTGTGCTCTCAGTTTAGAAATAAATTAGTTCAACCAACGGAAATATCCAATGAAAATGTTTTTCGAGAAAAAATCATTGTATTTCATAATTTTTCAATATTTGTTCACTGCTAAATCATCTTCTTTCGCGAATTCAAATTCTTGTATTCAATAAAATGTAGGGATGTCCTGACGTTACCGTGGAAAACTGGGCTTATATTTTTTCAGGAAAAACGTGCACCTCTAGTAATTTGGGGGTTTCGATCACTACTCTGAAGGAATTTTCAGACTATTTTGTCCCTAGTATGATTTACCGTAAAAATGGGTTCTTCCACCGCGAATGGCGGGCAGTGTATATCACTGAGGCCAACACCATTTCACGTAACTGTTTCAATCCTGCAAGTTTTATCATTCTACCTTGATAATTACGGAAGTTACAGGAGTGCTTCCATGAAAAGTGAGATACACTGTATATCCAATTTCGACAGGTACATACATTGGAGGCGAAGCTAAGCGTGTCGTAGCTTGATCTGCGTTTTATAGCTTAGAGACGTTTCCTCGGATACGTGGATCAAATTGGTCGTCGGAGTAGCTGCACCAGTGTATAGGCATTTTAATCGGTCAATTTTCACCGATGATTGAAGACCATCAAGTCGCTTGAATTTTGACGTTACTTGATTTCTGTTAAGGAACTTTTCTTATTCACGGTCTCCAAATTACAAAAGGCTTCGAATGAATTAAAACACAATAGGTTTATTTGAAATTTTCTACAGCTCGGTGCACTCTCCAGTCCCTTAAACTCTTCCCGGCGAGGTTTACGCAAGGCCTTAGGTAAGATGTATTCCTCGGCTTTCAATAAAAGGGTGGAATATAGGGAATTAAAAATAAATGGAAACTTTTTCCATAAGTCCCGTTAGATTACAAATAATGAAAGCTCGGTTCGCATTGCGTTTAGAGTTTTAATAGTCTTATGGCACATCGGGCGGAATTAGTCCGCATCGCAGAAGTATCTTGGTATCTCCGAGATATTTATTCGTTTTTCCAAACGACTCGGTCCGAGACAATGCCAGAGCTAAGGACGGTTAGGTCGTGCTCGTGATTTCGCTTTAATCCTCGTATAATGGTTGTGTAATACCAGGGGCGTGCGAAAGGGTTGTTTTGTCTTCCGCGATATGTATTTATGTATATATTCATAAATAACTAACTGAGTTTTTGACTCAATTTATTTATTTCATGATATCCCGAGTACAACAAGTTTGACCAATTGAAATGTGTGAGAATCGATATTTTCAGAAATTTTGCTAAGCAAATGACTTAATAATTTGATAAAATCCGAAAGCAGCAAAATTTGGACAATTAGAGGATTGATCATCTTCATAGACTGACCTTTTTGTATAAATTCATCTTATTCCCCTGAAAAGAAAACGATAATATGAGCTCAATAAACTCAGTATCAAATCCTTATTTTAGAATTTATGTGAAATATCTCAAAAATATCCATGTTGACAGCACTTGTCATGAGCAACATTCAATGTTAATGGTTAAAACAGGTCTAGTGTATTTATTCGCTGTAAAACTTTGTGAAATCCGTCTAGTTTTCAACTATTCTATCGTTTTCATACGTTGAGAAAAATAATCACACTGTATTCAAGTAACACTTCAATGTCAAATTTTCACTAGACACTTTACAAAATTTCAACACGTGTTTCGCTATATAATAGATTCCTAAAACGATTTCATAATGAATTCCACCTAATTTGTGATTATTTCAATAACAATGTGTATCCCAAAGCGTTCTATCTACTTGATAAGTGAAAATTTTAGCCGAATTAAGGTAAAAACTAATTAAAAATTAGAAAACTATAAATGTCTACCAACTCATTCAGTGGACTTGCAATAAACTAATTACCAATTTCCAAATCAGATAACAGATTCAGAAGAGGAAAATAATCCAATTCTATTTGGTCATTCAGTGAATTTTTCAAAAAATAATGAGTTTGAGACTTTCCACATCGAAACGTAATACTTCATAGTCGTGGTTGAACTCATGTCCCCTTACGAAATTATGGTTTGTGAATATGGAACTGACATTTACATTAAAGAAACTAATCCTATGTTCTCTCATTCTTTGTTCGGCTAATGGACCAAATGAGAGATTCTCTCATTTGGCCCATTAGCCGATATGAATTTTCGGAAAAAAACTAAAAGTCAACTTATATATTCCTGACCTATCCGAGACTGAAGTTTTGCCTTTACTATTTTTAATGAATTTACTGAAATGGTCATTTGTTCTTTAAGCTGAATCCAAGTAATTTTTCAAGAAACTAGTAATGTTATTGGTGGGTTTACCAAAAAATATGTCATTATTCTGAAACGTTCATCATTGTTTCTTATAGTGTGATAAACCTGGTAGATGATTTGTTTCCGCAGTTTTTTGGAAATAATAAAGTCGTTAATATCTACCTTGTAACTGTTGTTGATGGCGATCAGTTTGATAAAATTTTCAGTCATTTCTGCTAATTTTATGAAATTTGAAGCACCAAAGAATCGTTGTTTCATAGATATAATTTTTCCGACATGGGTTCTCAAATATTTTTTATTGT
Source organism: Leptinotarsa defecta (assembly GCA_015342085.1). Lineage (NCBI taxonomy): Eukaryota > Metazoa > Arthropoda > Insecta > Coleoptera > Chrysomelidae > Leptinotarsa > Leptinotarsa defecta. Next base: position 3,838 of record WOGO01000159.1, read on the forward strand.
GGCACTAAATTATCCTGCTGAGGATCCTTCGTTCTGAAATATGTTGTATAATAAGTTTTATTTATTGAATTCCACCGCACTTAGTTATTTTCTGTAGGTATATGACACCATACGGAAAAAAAACAAATCTTCAATGAATAGGTAGTAGTTATATTCAGTGTGGAGTTTCATATATCGCATGATACTGTTATAAGATATGGACAATCTGCTAAAGTCATAGAACACACACACAATGTGTCACAAAAAACTTCACAGCCCTTCACACGAAAAAACACGACTGATATATCAAATGATAATCATTGAGGGGTGGCAGACAACAATTTCGGCATCTCTGCAATTTTGAAAAAACCTACATAGTGCAGGACACTCCTACATATTGACGAGGATTATAAATCAGGACTGCATGGAAAATTATTTTTGTCAACAGAGAAATACTAATGGAAATGTCAGAAACCCAACTCCTGTTCAAATTACGAGAGCTTTCAAAAACTCATTTACTCTTCAGTATTTAACACATGCAGAAGGAACTAATTGTCAAGAATATACTAGTGATATTCTATCTGATATTACAGATGCTGATATAAATAAAGTGAAGATTTTAATGAAAGGCCCAAAAAATCCCTGTGAACCTTTGAGAGTAGAGACAAATTATTATAGAACTCTAACCATTCCCGAAGGCAACAGCTTGGGCTATGTTTGTGGATATATTTTGGGAAAATGTTTAGGAAAACATTCATGTAAAGTATGTACAAATTTTGCCAAGACGGCTAGTATCACACTGAATGAAACAAATGCATATAGTTATTTCAAGACATACAGTGATACAGAAGCCAAACATTTTGGAAATTGGCTGGTTGAGCTGGTTGCATACGCAACCAGCTCAAAACAATGTTTTCAAAAATCAACATTTGTCACCCTTGTGATAATTTTTCTTAGAATTATTTATTTCCCCTTTTCACAAGGGTAAGAATTTATTATACTTTGAAATTTGCCAATAGAAATTTGAAAACAAATGTTAAAAAAAATCAAAAACTCATCATTCTGAAAAACCTTTAGAATAGATCAGTTATACGTTTTTGACTTAAATTGTATATTCTTACAATATAAAATATACGTTTATTTCAGCACCTTGTCTTATTTTTTATCAATTCTCAAACAGTTCACACACATATGAGACATTTATTGGGAGCTCCTCGTAGCAATGATGATATGGTCACATATTTTTTGATCGAACCTCGTGCAGACGTGCACAATAGCTCTTAGCCTACACCTTCCTTCCCCACCACATGCCAGCAAGAAATAAAATTTCGACCCGAAACATCAAAGTGACCGACCGGCAGTGAATTTACTTCTGTTTACTTATATACGGTGCTGAAGCTCTTATTTCTGCCTTGTCATTTATAGTGCTGATTTTCCGCGCACTTTTTGTAATGGCGCGGTCACGTGTACTTTCCGCCCGATTTGGATGACATGCTTTCCTTTTGGCGCCTCTCAATGATATGTGCCAAATCTTTGTTAGATATGTTCTCTCTTCGTTTCTGTCGAAATTTTCTTGGTGTTTGTTTATTTCTATGGCTTCTAAATACATTCTTGTTGAATAATGTTTCGACATTGCTAGCCTTTCGGTATTTTCGAACAGGATATTTCCAATAGTTTTTGAGTTTGAAGGACGTTTTCCAGTGAAGGAAAACACAGGATTCTGTTTTTAAATACGGAACTCATTGCCCCCGACCAGAGATACCAAAGCTGACTGGTAAGGGAGGCAATAGAAATCCACAAACACACGGATACTTTCAACAGAAAAGAAAATACTATAAACCTCAACCTCATGTGGAATCCTATTTTAAGAAGATCGAGAATAACAATCATCATGACGGCAGGTAGAAAAGGACCAACGAAAGTTATTGAAAGAGGTGGATGTTTTTCCTTGAAGGTTAAAAAAATTCACATAAATAATTAATTCAGTTGAAGTTGAGGATTTGAGGTGACACAATTCTTCATTTTCAGTCATTTTTTGGCTTCTGGAAACTTGAGAAAATATCAAAATAAAAGAAGAATCTGTAGAAGGTTATAACCTCAAACAGTCGAAGAAACATCAATTCACGCTGCTTCGCATTTTCAACTCAAAACACACGACTGGAATAATATAAGTAAATAAAATATAAACCACTCCAAACGAGTTTTTCCAGAATTGATCCACAATGCAAAGGTAAGACAAGGGGTCGTTTTTAATTTTGAAGTTTTAAATTCATTAAAGCTGAATGAGAACAGTAGTTTGACTGTTACTGTAGGATCTTGAAAGAAAAGTTGGAAATATGAATATTAAATATCGTATATTAAATTGTATGACTGGAAGTTTTGAGCTCAGTCTTGTAGAACACGCTTGCAACGTTCTAACACAAGCATAGTTCGTAAGCTGTATTGAAATTGTTATGATCTTTGTACTGATACAGGAAAATTCAATGCACGGAAAAATATATAGGGTTCCCAGAAAAATTGAATTGAATTGAGGGAGAGTTTTGTTAGTTTTGTTCTAGTTACGACATCTTAAAGCCTGGAATTTAATAAACTTTTTGCCTATCACTGTTTCCTTCTCTGATTGACCACATATTCCTCTATAAAGTCTAAAAAGAGGTGGGTACGTAAGTTTACTTGATTTATCCATTTTGAAAACTGTTCATATGTGTTCTTTCATGCGTGCGTTGAATGTTCTTCCAGTTTGACCTGTGTAAAATATCGAACATGATTCAAACGACACATACTCATTTCAGTCATCATTCAAACTTATTTTATAATCATAAACATCTAATTGTCAAGGTTTTTTATGTTCCTTCCTCCTTGTCTTCTTACGGACCTTTTTTAGGGAAGATGAAAATGTGTTTAATTAGGTGATTTTAGAAGTGTGATTTTGTCCTGTAAAAAATAGTCCCTGAATTATTCATCTGTTGATGAGAAGTATTTCTCCGACGTATGCTGTTTTCTCCAATCAAAAAGTAAAAGTGGAGCTCACATTAAATCTACATAAGTACAGAATAGACAAACTATATAGTCTTGTGATGCACTGTTTAGTTAGAGTCTTGAACGAATGGTAGCAAATAATGTTATCAAGAAGGTAGATCAATTGTGCAAGTCTTTCACATATCCATTCCGAATGCAGTTGACATAACAATTCTAACAAATGCTTTAAATCAAAGCAAAGTTTCTTTCTTTTATTGCGCGATTGATCTTGCGAAGTCCCATTTCAATAAACGATGTTCGCAACACAAGTTGCCAACGAAACTTTTTTCTATGAGAGACTAACTTCGCAACTTTCCCGAACAACCGCATCCTTCTAGTGAATGCTCTTTCATTCTGTGTCTTATTATCCGTTTCGAAACTTCCGAGAAGAAAAACATCTGGATTTTTTCCTCACAAGAAATTATACAGTTTGACAAATCTAGTTATGCTTCTGAATAATGGATTCGTAATTAACTTATAATCATGAAAAAATCCAAACGCGAGTCACAATATGCCTATCTTCACGTCATTTGTCAATTTTATAACTGTCACTTGTCAGTTTTCAGTGGGCATTTCCATCAAGTGACAAGCGCAAGCGGTAGTTTTAAAGAAAGTGTTTCGTAGTGTTTTATGAAATAATGGCTGGAAAAACAATAATATCCTATGGCTTAATTCGTCTAAACACAAGCAAATATCAATAAAAATTGATATCAGAAAAAAGTGTTTGTGGTGCATAGTTCAGTCGAAGCACATATTTGTGAGAAATTGAAAATGTACTGGTTGTGAGGTTCAATTATCAATAAATTGTTATTATACAAATGAAAAATGGAGTAAATAAATATTGTTCTAAAAACTATGACATATCACTGTCATCACTAGAAGAAACTCATATAAATGGGCATGTCATGAATGAAAATTACCTTTTTTCACGCCATTGCAGAGGTATATGTGATTTCCACTATTTCCAGTACTAAGAATATCAACCGGAGTTCTTTTGCTGTCAACTGTCATATGTCTGGCTAAAGTACCTCTAGATCAGCCAAAAACCAGCAATCTGCAAAGTATTTTCTTCATACAAATGAGATACAGCTACATACGAATAAATCAAGATCGCCTCGCTCTCAAGATCTTCCACTTGTCATTCAACCTGTCACTATCCAAGTATATCCGATGGAAAAACAATCGAAAACAAGACGTTCGCTGAATGATTTATGTCGATCGTTGGCGCTATGAAAAGAGAACAGCATCATTATTTCACCTCAACTATATAAAAGCCGTTTTACGTCTGCCAAAGAAGGAGTAACAAATTTAGGAGGCGGATATGTCTCGAAAGAAAATCGAATCCTGTCGGGGATTACTACATTATGGGCTTTTTATAGGGTTTGGCGAGAAAATAGTTTTCGGTGCTTCATTTGCTGGGAACCGAAATGAAATTGATTTTCGGTCGCTTTGCCAAGGTCAAATTACCAGTTATTTTGGTTTCGTTTTGCTAAATGGAACACTTTCACTTTTTCATTCATCTACAGTTGAAAATCTTCATCACTACATCTTATGAAGTCTTGAAAATTCCATTTACTATCGTAAAAGACGAATTAAATAACTCTCTGTCGGAGAATCCTTGAAATGTCTGGCGAAATATCCGATAGAAAAATCCATTTATTTCTCCTTCATCTTATATTTGACATGACAAATGGTTCAAAAGGCGACCGACTAGATCATTTTTAAACACACTCGAGAGGTACAAGAGATCGTATATCGCTTCTTTTTATGTAACATAGATAGATACAAATCGACTTTACCACGGAACAATAATCAATTTAGAATATTCACCATGTCAATCTTGCATAAATTCACGTTCACAAAAATTGTATATCTTTTTTTTAGGACAGCTCAATGGAGTATCTCTCTGCCTCTGTATATTCGAAAAAGCAATTTGTCTCAATTTTATGTCGTTCAGGAAGGAAAGGTGCAGTAAACACGTAAAATTGCTTGGAAAATAGTTTGCACGTGCAGGCGAACAGTTATTTCAGAAGATGAAACTGCAAAAAGGGGCGGTAGTGTTTCCAGTGGAGTGAAACGAGTTTAATAGTTTGAAAAATGATAAAGGACTGAAGGGACGCGATATCAGGTTTGAGCTAGAACTGTCACGAGTTGTTCATGATATTTCTATGACATACACGTAGGTGGACTGTTAAAAAAATGAGGTAAACGTTGAAGTTTCTACAATTTTTGTATAGAGATGGAGAAGTACAAAGCCATTATTATTAGTTAGTTAGTTGTACTGTTTCTTTTTCACGATATCAAGTTTTCACATTAATATGTATTACAAAAATAAATTCTTTCTGACATCAAAATCAAGATCAGCAATTTCCTCTCAGAAACGTGTTGTTTTCAGTATTTATATTTTTTCTGATACAATGAATATTTTCTGTAATTATTATCTGAAATCCAAGTAAACTCATTATTAATCATATATTCAATTGAAATGGCATATCTTTTTCGGAAGCTTTCATGAATATACGAAATTTTTCATATTTTTGTTTTTATCATCACCCAACTGATTGAATTATGTGCGCCACTGTGGAGGGGAAGTCACTAGTCTATCTCAGGCCATGCTTCTGGTCGGATTAAACCACTTGTAGCGTTGAAACCGCTAAAAACTAGCCGCTATTTGCTCCCAGCATTTCATTTTTATATTTATTTATAATATACCACAAAATCTCAAGAACACAACGAACTTAACCGTCACATTGATATTGGAATAATAGCATGGGTGAAAACTATACGTAAAATAATGAATAGTACTTTTTTTTATTTTTCTTATATTCTTTTAGTAGTTTTTTTCAAAATCGATTAAACAAGACGGTCGTGACGTCACTAACCTTTGATATGAACTTGGCAACACTCATTCATCTTGCATAAATTAATTTTCTTCTTCTTCCTGTATTCATGTTATTCTGAAAAATGCGTGCGATATTGCCAACTTGTGTTTGAGATCAATTTTAGAGTTAGTTCCGTATCACGAATCAAAAATTTCTTATTTGTAATTTTGTTGAAGAGATAATTGATTGTGTAGTACTCATTGAATAGTCATGTCGTGTTATCATTTATGTACTTTTTTCCGCTCTACAAAAATCATATGCATTTTGAAACATGGTTTGAAAGGGGGGTGGTAAATGAAAAAAATGTGGATAGTACTTCCTGATGAACGAATCATTATCTTATAAAACTAACGAAATGATATTCATTTTGAAATATTCCCAACAACGTCCACATCTTCATCTGGCCGATCCAATCTCCGTGATAAATAGGCTTTCAGTAGGAAACAGTTCGAGAAATCCTAGAATATCAAGAGAGATTCCTCACCGTCTCTTTTCGAGCGCAACACCCTCGCTAGAGTGCTTATGTCGGATCAAAGCTTTCTGCTACATTTACATTTTGTTCACCTCACAAAATAAAGTGTCTCTTCAACTGTTTGAAAGTGTATGCAAATCACAGGAGGCCAAGTTCTTTCTGTATCATTTAATAAATAGGTTTTACTTTGAGGGATTTACTGCGTACTGCGTTAAGAGCCGATGTTTAAAATGAAAAACTTATAATTGATTAACGTACTGCGGTATGTATATGATTCAAACTATTAGAAATATTTTAGATTTCGTACTGGAAGTTCTGGAGTAAAATGATTGTATTGAAAACAATTTCCTAACACCGTCGAGAGACCGTAAGATAAAAGAGTAAAAGAGAATTTGGCAGATATTTTGTCAGAGAACAAGTTATAGGTCATAAAAAATACGAAATGTCAAAAAAATCGTTAATTTCCAAATACAACTTGGTATAACAGTTCAATCATTTCAAAGATCAATTTGCTTATGTTCTTTTATGAAAACCTATTGTTAGCGAAAGCAGCGCTATCTGTCAGTATTCGCAGTAGAAAATGATTTAGCTAATAAATCACTCAGAAATAAATAAACACGGAGATAGACAGTAGTTTCTCAAGTAGATCAGTCTGGCCATACAATGTAAAATCAACAGAAAAAATTGATCACCACTCACATACATAAAAACACTATAAAAGAAAAATCTAAATTTCTCCCGCTATCTCACAAAACTCAATATAGACTCGAACATAATCTTTTATATTGCCTATACTTTGTAAGAGAGTCCTTTTCTGTCCCATGTTATACATAAGCAATAAGAGATTTGCCGCAGTGCAAAGCAATAAACGCGAGAGAAGAACCTAATGGTGGACTTTCTACATGGTATTAATCCAAACGGCATACGTGACAGAAATTCAAGCAGTTACGACGGCGATGGTGTATAAAGATTATCGATGTTATAACTGGAACACGGTTTCATTGTTAATTTGATATTTGATACGGCTAGTGTGAGTTTGGAATATTCCACCAACTTTTATGTATACGAAACGTAAAGATATCAAAAACAAACTATAGTTCGCTCAAAGACGGAAATACTGTAAAATATATTATTCAAATTCAAATAAACACCAGAGTGCAGTGCCGCCATCTCTTTTCTGGAGTTTCTCTTAGTAGGATACGCTCACAGAGAGTATATTGGAAGTAAAATGAATGGAATAGTGATCACAGAACACTGAAATTTGAACTGTTACTGTATCCCGATCGATTGTTCTCACTATTGAGTCCCAACTTCAGATGTTTTTAGATTAAATTTCAACTCCTTTTCTTCGAACAAATCTGTGAAGTATGTTTTGTTATAATTCCGGAAATATTTGATATTTTATGGAGAACTATATTGTTGTCAAAAATCAAGTTGAAGATCCAACATTTGATTTCGTAGATATTCATAATATTTTTACTATGTTTTATTCACGAGGAAGAACACATTGAATGAATGCAATTTGTAGGTAAGTCTAAAAAAATTACAAGAGCAGTGATTTAGCATGTCTACCTTGAAGTTACAGCCAGCATTTCTCTTAGAGAAATGTATTCTGTAATATAGAACGCAACTTTACCAACTCGGCTCCACTATTAACAACTATTCGTCAAATTGAGAACAAGTTATACAAAAATAGTTGTAATCGAATTCAAAATGGAATCGTTCAGTCAATAATGGACTTAACATGAACTTTCATAATTATTTCAGTATTCCATCATATTTGAATTTCATTAGTCCAAACTAATGAAATTCATCATGAAACATTGTCAACCACTTTCGAACAAAAGTCCATCATATTTATTATAATATATTTATGTGCTACCCAATGAGGTTGTAGTAGGTCTGTATTCCAATATTTCTGAAAATTTCAAGTACACTCATCCTCCCTTTACTTTTTATGAAGAATGTCGACAGTTTGCAGAGACGATGGATTCAAAAAATTCAAATGAATTATTGCAGGCATCCAAACCAAGCAATCCTTTCGACGTGTACTATCCTTCGTCATCGAGTTTCTCTCACATACACAGAATTGTAAAGTGTTCTGTGTCACAAGTATAAATAGTGAGGTTATGTGAATATATGTTTCAACTTCGAGAAAACAAAAAGCATAAAAACAAGGTCTTTTCAAATTTTCTTAATTTTCACCTTAACAATCTTATAAAAATTACAAAATGGAATACGAAATACAAAATCTTACCAAACTTAGAAAGTTGGAAGAAACTCTTTTGCAACTGATAGATAAAATCGACCAAGAAATTATTAAGACTGATGTTGAATGGTTGCAGTTGAAAAACATTTCTGAAGTGGAAAATAATCAGGCTGATACCAGAATGTCTACATCGGAGAGCCCTAATATTCTGCCGAAAGATTCCAAGAGAAACGTTAAAATGGAGTTTAAGGAAGAATTTTATTTTAATATGTCCCAACTGAAACTTAGTCCATGCAGATCCACCAGGATACATGATTTAGAAGAATTTGATAGCGACTGAAATTGTAACAATTGTGATAATAATAAAGTGTTTATTGTCAATAGGATCCTTTCAGAAATGTGAGAAAGAACCACGAAAGACTTCCATAGTTTTTAGGAAAAATTGATTTTATTACGATGGCCTAAATGACATTTTTAGGTACCCATGCAGAACTTTTCATACAGTAAACCATAACATTTCGACACACTAGCAGAGAGGTAAAGTATTCATCTTGTGCAAAATTATTTGTCTGAAAGAAAACATCAATTTGTATATACATGAGTTAATTTAAATCTTAAATGGGAATCATTTCATGTGGCGTACCTTTCATTTATATAAATTATATTTCAAAGTCAAATTTGAATGGTGAAGAGAAATTATTTGTTAATTAATGACACAACTTTGGTCTATTTTGATAAAAACGTAAGTAAACTGAAAAATATAATGGAAAGTGACCCTTCAGACATCTGGTTATATGTTCATGCAGAAAAGACTAATGCTTGGTGTCACATATACACTTCCCTTTTGCAATAATTGTGGAATCAAATACGGAAATAATTCAAAGCCTTTAGGTTTATATATTGATAATGCTTTGTTATGAGGTATACATATTCATAATCTGAGGAACAGAATATCATCAGTCATTAGAATTCTATATAAGATGAGAACATTCTTTTTGTCGTAATATCTCATTCATTTCTTGGGAGAAAGCCTAGAAATGTATTGAACGTTAATGCATTGTTCAAAACGAAGATCAAATTTGATAAAACAATCATAAACTTCCCAATATGAGTATTTCTCCATTTCAATGAATTATACAAAACCTAGAAATTCATTGGACATCCATTCATTGTTCAAAAAAAAGTCAAATTTGACAAAAACTAAATATAAACTTCTGAATATGTCCATCAGAAACTCTGAAAGTCGCGCCATTTGAAACACTTTCAAATAAAAAGTATGGTAGGTAAAAATTCTCTATTATTCTCTTGAATAATAACATATAATAGTCTGCATAAATACCAAAAGAACATTCCAAAAAAAAAACTTCCACCAAATACAAGAAATCATCTTAATAAAAGAACAAAGGTAAAATTTGACAAAATAAATTATACAAAACCTAAAAATTTATTGGACATCAATTCATTGTTAAAAAAAAAAGGTCAAATTTAACAAAAACTGAACATAAATTTCCGGATATATCTACTGAAAAGTTATTGTCATTACTACTTTTAATAAAACTGCACTACATGGGGGCCGCAACCAGGAGATTTGATTACCTGAAACACCACAGGTAGAACTACTTTCATTTCTAGAACACAGTAATAAGAGCCAGAACCTCCCCTACCTCTATTCAGGTAATTTGTTTCTCAGGCACCATATAAAGGAGTCAACTCTTCAGAAATACACAGTTAATCGTTTCTCATCATTCAGTATGGAAGAGGAAATGAAAAGTTTCGCCAAACTTCGTAAACTAGAACAAATCCTCACGCAGTTTTTGGAAAAAATCGACAATGAAATCGATAAAACGGAAGTGGAGTGGCTGAATTTGAAAAGCATATCTGAAACGAAAAATTGCCAAGGGTTCTCAGGACCTGTGCCCAGCAGCTCGGTTGCTTCGAACATTTCCCCGAAAAAAATCAACAAAGTAAGTGAAGGTCATACAAAGAATCCCAATAGCAGTAGTAAAAATGTAACTGAATGGGAAGGTTTCAAAATGGAAAACATGGACTTTCTTGATGACATTGACTTGTCACTGGAGCCATCTAGCGGAAGAACAAAAGCTCTCTATGATTTAGGAGAAGTTGATAGTGACTGAAGCGTTTTTGTGTTTTCTGATTGGTGATTTTTATGTTGATTTTTTTGCATGAATTGCCAATAAATTACTCCAAAAAAAACTTTTTTCAAAAAAGAATTTAATTCAAGCTGGAGCCTACCTAACAAAGCATGTTTCTGAGCTTTCAATTGACCACCGGTTTTTCATCATAGTTTAAATTTTAATTTTCTATATATGAGAAACTACAGAGCTTTACGCTTTCTGGAAAAAAAATTATGAAACCAATATTATTCGTTAGTTTCATAATGAAATGGTTCGTTCATCCTTAAAAAACACCCATATTTTTCCATTTCGAAAGAAAGTCAGTTTCAAAACTGACTGTGACATAATCGAGACTCACCTCTGCTCTTTCAAACCACGTTCTAAAGTGTATATGGTTTTTGTGAAGCAGAAAAAAGTACATGAAGGAATGTACGACATAAATATTCAAAAAGTTATCCTCAATTAAATATCTTATGAAATTCCACATATACAGTCTTTATGGGTCTGAATTGCGGAACAAACCAGCCAAATAGATTTCAAGAACATGTTGGCAATGTTGCACGTACAGTCAGGACAAGATAGGAAGAAGAAGAAAAACCGTAATGAGTTTTACGGTGTTTCCAAGTTCATATCACATGTTAGTGACGTCACGACCTTAGTTTTCACTCTATTTTCAAAAAGGACTGACAACAAAATTGTAAAGAATGTTGATATTTCAGTGTCACTTATTTATTGGTCTCACCCTCGTCATTTTATTTTGTTCCACATTGTAGTTAGATTGGTATAAGTGTTCGTTAATTTGATAACGTGAAATGCATTAATGTAGTGATTTGTGCTTTGTGGTAATAGCTTTGTTACAAAACATGGTATATACCAGACAGTTGTAACCCCATGATCGACACGGCTGAATGATAGCAAAAGTCAAAAACATAGAGGGAGTTCATAAAAGCGAGTGTTTTATTTATTTTGTGTTACAAACACAACACAGCTTTCAGCAAAAAATATAAAACGAGCATAGACATAATAATGTGGACTGGACGTGTCGTCGCTTTTACATATATTCCATCTGCGGATCACATAACGTCTTGGCCACTTCGTAACAACAGCACAAAACATCGTGACGTAAAGTGTATGGGACGTAAATGCCAAGGCGTGAATCTCTTCATCTTCTTTTAGTTGTTGAAGTCAACGTTTTCTTTTCAATGGCCAGTCCATATTCATTATTATGTCACTAGAATCGAGGTATGTACTATTATACAAGTAGTTTGTTTAGTTAGGAATCACACGTTAAAAGGTAAGACCTCTTTAGTCCTTAGCTCGCACAAGATTCGACTTTTGAGAGTTGTCGTACTTAGGGGCCGACAGCTGGTTAACGGAAAAACAGATTGTAACCTAGGCGGTTATCCCATTATCAGTAGAAAAAAAAAAACATTGTTCCACCCGGAACCTGTCACCTTTCCCAGTCACTAGAACTGCAATGCTATTTTCGACGCGCGTTTCACCAACCACATTAGTGTGTGTTGAGACGAGTCCTTCAATTGGAAAGTACATTGTCAACAATTGACATCAAAACTTGTTTTTTTGAAGTTTCTCCTCACCAAACTTACATTTTTAATAGAGAGTCAGTAGCTAAATATATTGCCGATTTTTTTTGGCTCTAACGCCTCCCATGATATAAAAAGAGGCAGAGGAACTTTCAATACTGTTTCACATTCGTAATAATCTGATATAAACCAATTTGCAAAGCGATTTTTCGTTCAACAAATTACTTTTTTCAAATACGGACCTGCATACATAGCTAAATTTATTACAGTGGCTACAAAATTCGACGAATAAAACTAGATGGACGTATTTAAAATATAAAGCGGATTATGGAATATAACCAACGAAACGTCGCACTGCAAATTGGTTTATATCAGATAATGACATATATGAAACTGTATTAAAAGATCTTCCACTTTTTTATTTTAACGCCTTTTTTTTTAGCTTCACCTGTATCGTTATTGCTTGATCTATTCGCGAGCAGATGGCGCTGTACGTAATCTCCTTGGTATATTGACATTATTGCTTGATCTATTCGCTGGCAGGTGGCGCTGTTACCTCCTTGATATAATTCAAACTTTACACATATTTCTTCATTTGAGAAAAGTATTTTTTTATTATTATATCTCAAAAACAATCACCGATATTCTTGCTCTGAAAAGAGTTTATTCTGGTTCCCCAAAGGAAACTTTTGTCCAATTTAACCGACCCTTTAGGTCTTACTGTTTTCGATAGAACAACAGTGGGATCAGCTGAAAAAAGGCCTCGATATAGAAACTGAGGATACAACATTCAAACTAGAAAATGAAAAAACGATTGAATTCAAATCATTTATTCTCTATAATATATTTTAATAACAGTGTGTTAACAATGTAATATATAGTTTATTCAATAAATCCATTTAATCCAATTCAATACCTCAATGAGAAAACCTAGTTTAAAGAGTTGTATTTGAAAACAAGTTTGACATCGGCAAATTGATTTCAATCTCAGAAAATCTTAACGCGCGACCACTTACACACTCCACATCACTGACCATCAACAACAACGAAAATAACATCCCCAACAAAACAATAAATATTAAAGCACTTACGACAATATACAAATTAAAAACGGTTAGATGTTATTTCAATGCGAAAGTATGAAAGAGTATGTAATATTTGAGAAAAATAACGGTTGACCTGGCATATTTCATATGCTTGAAAATAAACCAAACGTTACAAACTCTGAAATGGTACAAAAATCACAGGAATAAAAGAAAAGCCTTTTGGTTACTTTTTTTAGGAATTACATCAACATCTAGCCTTTTTAATTTGTACGTTAGGAGAAAATATAGAACCCCGTTATTTTTATATATATTTTTTATTTGTACTTCAGCTACCTATAAAAATAATTAAGTCCTACTCGGAATACAAAAAAATCTATACAACTTTTGCATAGGCAAGATGAAGATAATACGCTCACGTGTAAAAACTCATCAGCAGAAATATGCAACTCAATGATCCTCAGTGCAAGTTTATTATGTCCCTTTCTCTATTTACACGAGACCGGGTGCAAAAGTAATTGGGAGGGGGGTACACTAGAAGGAAAAAAGATGTCGATTGTGCAAAGTCTCGACTGATGAAATTGATTGGGAACACCTCAGTGTAGACAGTCGATTACTTCGCAAATGAATCGTGTGTAATTTTACACAACCAAAATGAAAACTTGTATTACATGTAAAGCTGCAAATCAATCTGTAAATTCGAATGTAAGAACTTGTTTGGATAGATCGCAAAATTCAATTCATAAATATACATAAAGTTGAACTTTTCTCATTATAAAATTTACAAATGGAACCTTAAATTCTATTGGATGGTACAGATTGAACCATCAACGCAAATTTACGTTGCTCCACTAAAGATTGAAAAAGCAATTATATGTTTTCAATCTGTAAAATTACCAGGTTCAATTGATAGACTGTAATTTGATGAAATTAAAAATTACACAAGACTTTATTGAATTTGATGAAACTGTTTCAAATATTGATTGCAATATTTAACCTACAAATATAAGCAACGGAAATCTTTTTGTCGTCATAAAATTTACGAATTGAACCTTAATTCTGTATAATGGTACAGATTGAACCATCAACGCAAGTTCGAATTGCTCCACTGAAGATTGAAAAAGCAATTATATATTTTCAATCTGTAAAATTACCAGTTTTAATTGATGGGCTGTAGTTTGGTGAAATTATTACTTACAATTCAGACTTTGTTAAATTCGATAAAAATACTTCAAATATATTGATTGCAAAATTCAACCTACAAATATAAGTAATAGGATACCTTTTAGTCGTCATAAAATTTACGAATCGAACCTTTCAAATTCTATTCAATGGCACAGATTGAACCATCAATGAAAATTCTAGTTGCTCCGCTCAAGAATGAAAAAGCATCAATAAATATATTTGTACAATTTTTAGTGGAATTTATAAATGTAGTTTCAGGGTTTATTACATTTACTATCAATTACATCTAATTTACAATGCTCAGATTGAAATAAAGCGCATTCCATTGATTTTACAGATTGAATTATCTTTTTTGTGAATTGGAGTTTCCTACAAAGTTGAGTTATCAATCTAAAAATTGATGAAAAAATCACTGGTTGTGATTTGTCGACGAGTTTACTAGAAATTGATGAAAAGATCACTGATTGTGATTTTGTCAATTTAAGTTTTCCTTCAATTGTTTGCCAATCATTTCAGACCAGTCTGAAAATTTTGTTGACTGTTGCAACTTTTGCATTTAATTAGTTGCCACCAAATTTACAGATTGATAATACTGTTATTATTAAAAACAAATTCAAAATGTTGGTATACGAGGAATATCACAAAATGAATCACAGTTGATTTGAAAATCTTTTCAATGATCCTGTATATGTAGACATAAAAAACTGATCCGATCCAGTAGTTCAAGTGATCCCCCAATATAACGTCAGCTCGGTTAGTACAAGCGTTTTACTGATGCACCCGACTCGACATTATATCCATCTAATTTTCTCCTTTCTGAAAAAATTTCGATACATTAGGTACTAAAGCATCACTACTCGTTTTGTGTTATCGAAGCACGAATTTCAGCCTTCGCTATTCGTCGTCCGTGTCTCCTTCGCTCGAATAATCCTGAATGGGAAGAGGCCTCACGAAAGGCGCTGATGTCATCTGCCTGAAAATAAACGATAGCCTAGGAGAGGAATTTAAAAAAATCAAGAGAATTGAAATCAGGTATCAGTGCAGGCTATCATATTTTCAAAATCAAGCTGCTTGAGGTCAGGTGAACGTGCAGGCCGTTACAGTCTTAATACTTCAATTTGAAAAATCAAGAAGGCTGAGGTCAGGTATCTTTGCAGGTTTGATATTTTGATTTTTGAAAATCAAGAGGACTGAGGTCAGATGAAGGTACAGGTCGTTACAGTCTCAATAATTCAATTTGAAAAAATCAAGAAGGATGAGGTCAGGTAGCTTTGCAGGTTTGATATTTTGATTTAAGAAAATCAAGACGACTGGGGTCAGGTGAATGTGCAGGCCGTTACAGTCTTGATGCCTCAATTTTAAGAATCAAGAAGACAGGGGTCAAGTGGCTATGCCAGCCTAATATTTTGGTTTTGAAAAATCAAGAGGACTGAGGTCAGGTGAATGTGCAGGCCGTTACTGTTCTAATGCTTCAATTTGAACAATGAAGCAGGCTGCTGTCAGGTAGCTTTGCAGGCTTTATATTTTGAATGCAAAAAATAAAAAGGACATAGGTCAGGTTAATGTTCAGGCTGTTAGTCTTAATACTTCATTTTGAAAAATCAAGAAGGCTAAAATTCAACCTGCAAATATAAGTAATATATTGATATTTTTATACTTTTGGTTTGATATTTTGATTTTAAAAAATCAAGAGGACTGAGGTCGCGTGAATGTGCAGGCCGTTACAGTCTTGATGCCTCAATTTCAAGAATAAAGAAGGCTGGGGTCAGCTGATTATGCCCGCCTAATATTTTGGTTTTGAAAAATCAAGAGGACTGAGATCTGGTGAATGTGCAGGTCGTTACAGTATTGATGCTTCAATTTCAAAAAATCAAGAAGGCTGATGTCAGGTGGCTAAGCAGGCCTGATATTTTGGTTTTGAAAAATCAAGAGGACTGAGGTCAGGCGAATGTGCAGGCCGTTACAAGTTTGATGCCTCAATTTCAAGAATCAAGAAGGCTGGGGTCAGGTGACTATGCCGGCCTAATATTTAGGTTTTCAAAAATCAAGAGGACTGAGATCAGGTGAATGTGCAGGTCGTTACAGTATTGATGCTTTAATTTCAAAAAATCAAGAGAAGGCTGATGTCAGGTGGCTATGCAGGCCTGATATTTTGGTTTTGAAAAATCAAGAGGACTGAGGTCAGGAGAATGTGCAGGCCGATACTGTCCTAAGGCTTTAATTTGAAAAATCAAGTAGGGTGATGTCAGGTAGCTTTGCAAGTTTTATATTTTGAATACAAAAAATCAAAAGGACTTAGGTCGGGTTAATGTTCAGGCCGTTAGGCATAATGCTTCATTTTGAAAAATCAAGAAGGCTAAGGTCAGGTGGCTGAGCAGGCCTGATATTTTGGTTTTGAAAAATCAAGACGACTGAGGTCAGGTGAATGTGAAGGCCGTTAGTCTTGATGCGTCAATTTCAATAAAGAAGGCTGGGGTCAGCTGACTATGCCGGCCTAATATTTTGGTTTTGAAAAATCAAGAGGACTGAGATCAGGTGAAAGTGCGGGTCGTTACAGTATTGATGCTTTAATTTCAAAAAAAATCAAGAAGGCTGATGTCAGGTGGCTAAGCAGGCCTGATATTTTGGTTTTGAAAAATCAAGAGGACTGAGGTCAGGTGAATGTGCAGGCCGTTACTATTCTAATGCTTTCATTTGAACAATGAAGCAGGCTGCTGTCAGGTAGCTTTGCAGGCTTTATATTTTTAATTCAAAAAATAAAAAGGACTTAGGTCAGGTTAATGTTCAGGCTGTTAGTCTTAATGCTTCATTTTGAAAAATCAAGAAGGCTAAGGTCACGTAGTTTTGCCGGTTTGATATTTTGATTTTAAAAAATCAAGAGGACTGAGGTCGGGTGAATGTGCAGGCCGTTACAATATTAATGCTTTAATTTGCAAAGTCAAAAAGGCTAAGGTAGGGTAGCTTTGCAGGTTTGATATTATGATTTTAAACAATCAAGAGGACTGTGGTCAGGTCAATGTACAGGCCGTTACAATCTTAATGCTTTAATTTGTCAAAAAAGCTGATATCAGGCAGTTTTGCATGTTTGATATTATGATTTTGAAAAATCAAGAGGACTGAGGTCAGGTGAATGTACAGGCCGTTACAGTTTTAATGCTTTAATTTGCAAAGTCAAAAAAGCTGAGGTCGGGTAGCTTTGCAGGTTTTATATTATGATTTTAAAAAATCAAGAGGACTGATGTCAGGTGAATGTACAGGCCTTTACAGTCTTAATGCTTTAATTCGAAAAATCAAGAAGGCTGAGGTCAGGTGGCTATGCAGGCCCGATATTTTAATTTTGAAAAATCAAGTGGACTGAGGTCAGGTGACCGTCCAGGCTGTTACGGTCTAACATTTTTATTCTACTTACGACAATCTTCTGTAGTAATTCAGCCATTCTTCGACCATTTGAGCAACCAACAACGGTCTTTTATGCAGCAACTGTTGCGCAACCAGGATGCCCCCTTCGGTTTCACACACGTCCAACCACTGACGAAGGATCGCTTCCTCCCTGCCCAACTGAAAAATGAAATTGGTGAGTTTTGGCATTTTGCCCCCCGTCGCCACAAGACATTATTTACCTCTGATTCTGTTAGGAAATGTATGGGCAGAATCTTCCGCTCCCTGTCCATCAGAGGCAGGAAAGTGCTCCTCATGTGGTCCGGATTCATGTTGCTGTGCTGGAGAAGAGGCCGAGAATCGATTCTGCTGTACGGTTCAATTGGAACTAGGGCTGAGAAGTGGCCTCTGGTGTACCCCAACGCGATCGGGGTACGTATACAGAAACTTTGTTCCCACAGCAAAGGCAGGTAGACCCCTAGAAGTGGTTTTTGGGAGTTTTACTTCTGCTCTCGTGATTGGTAATTTTTTGTTTAATGCAAGTATAAAAACAGTCACCTTCAAATTGATAATATTAAGAAAGATGTTGAACAATAAGGACCCTACAATTTTACATTGTGGAACTACATAATTCAATATTTTTTCCTTAATTTGTAGATAACTCTTACGACAAGCAAGTATAATATAATCAAGTGAATCAGTTTACAAAATTCAACTATTGACTGCAATGACTTTTAGAAACACGGACCGTACCAAGAATTATAAACTCACCTTCGAATCTGGCATATCCGATGGCTTCTCCTCTGAAACTTTTGACGAACTTGACACCGTAGACGATGATGGGGCGACGGAGAATATGCGCCAATGCAAAAACGTGTAGTTGTTCAAGACTTGTGCCCGGCTGACTAGCGAGCGACAGCAAGCTTGTCCAATCTTCTTCCCATTGTCCCTCGTCCAAGGAGTATTGGAGGATGGAGGCGTGGCTGGACTCGTACTCTTTCCATCTCGGGTAGAACCTTGAGAACCCAATACGACACTTTACGTGAAACAATGGAATAATCAAAAACATGAAAGAAATAATAATTTATTTTCCAAAGGCAAAAATGAATGTACTCTAAAACGTAAATTCCTTAAAAACCGTAAGAAGCCTTGGTTTACTTCAGAAATAAAAGAGCTCCATCAAACTTTATGTGAAATGGCTAAAGTTGCAAAAATTACTAATATTGATGTTATTCGAGAACGGTACAGAAATTTAAAAGTTATTTATAGACATAAGGTACGGCAAGCTAAATTGGAATATAATGATGCAAGACTTGTTGAGACCAGTAATATATCTAAAGAAAGCTGGCAAATAATTAATGAAGCAAAAGACAACACAATATCTGTTACACCATTGCAAATAAATATAGAAGATAAACTTGAAAATGATAAATTCAAAATAGGTAATTACTTCAATGAGTTTTTCATGAATGTGGTAAATACAAAACCAGATCTGAACAACCATAAATTCTCCCCCTTTTCTTATAACACAATGTTTCTGTATCCGACAAGTCCACCTGAAATCGAAGACATTATAAAAAAAACAACTAAGAAACCTTCTGCAGGAATTGATGGATGATATTTCGGGGTTACTCTTAAATTTGTCAGTGATATAATATGTAATGCACTATCTTTCATAATTAATAAATCCTATGAAAAAGGAAAATATCCAGAAGTTCCCAAAACCTCAAAGTCTGTGCCAATATTTAAGGGTAAGGGATCTAGAAATGACGTCGGAAGTTATAGAAACGTGTGTATACAATCTCAATTCGCGAAAGTCCTCGAAAGCAGTTACAATACACGGTTAAGCAATTTTATAGAACAAAATAATCTTATTCTAAATTGTCAGCATGGCTTCAGGCATAAAAAATCTACAGAAACTGCTATAAAAGAATTATGTAACCATATTTATTACTGTTTTAATGGAAAACAAAAACCAATAGCCGTTTATTATGACCTTAGTAGGGCTTTTGATACTATAGATCACAGATTATTAATAGAGAAACTTTATAGGATAGGTAAAAAATGACAGTTTTAGCAATTTTTTTCCGTAGTCCCCATTAAAAAAATGTGTGAAAGAATTAAACTTCACTTAAAGGGCCATGACTTGAAATCTAGATGTATTTTTCAATGCGGAATAACTTCTTCGAATAACATTTCCTGAGATTTTCCAAAATAAGAGTACTGTACTCATGTTTTAGAGGATGCACAAACTTTTATCCATAATAACTTTTTGTCCAAAAACTCTCAATAAATAAGTTTCCCATATGGTGCATATTTTCGGGATGACTGCATAAGAAATCATCGGAAAATATTTTCAATCGTATTACCATTTGTTTTTGTCCTAGAATGGTCTCTCAATTTCATTGAAAATACAATCAACCCTCTGGATGAATCTTCAACTGAATACGCATGAACGGAATATGTTCGCAACTCCTGATATAACATTTCTTTCACCCTTCATTTTTTTGTGTTTCTAAATATTTCCAATTATCCTCACACAAACATATGGGTTAGTTTGGAATGAAAGATGAACCGACTCTGCAAAGGATGCTCGACCAATAATCTAAAACCAACGTAACAGACTCTAAATCAAAAGGCATTCATTGATGACACGATTAATGAACTAATCAATCAAAGAAAGATCTGATATTGGAATAAAACATCCACAAAAACATACTAGAATGCCAAGGAAAGTACATCATTCAATGGCCATTGAAAAGATGATGAAGAATTACGGTGGTGATCGAAACAACATCAATCCGATCTTCATGATTAACAGTCGCAACGTACGCTGAATTTAAACTGGGAATAAAAACTATATGCTTGCCATCAATTACGTTGATTATGTCAGATCACATTGCAAATCGTATACGGACTCACTGCCGCCGAAATCGTGATTGGCATTCAAATTCTCGTAGCTGTTAATTGTAGAGTCAACACGCGGTAAGAAATAACAATTACTTGAATAGGGTGAATTTCCTCTGTACTTATATTATTTTGAATGATTCTTCATGAATTCTCTTTAATTTTCAAATGCCGCGCAAGACTGATTGAAGTGGGTCAAACACCCACTGATAAGACCTACGTCTGAATGAAGATTCTCATTATAACATTCAGTATTTATAGCTTAATCATTGTGAAACTTGTTCTTCCTTATGAATCAGTAGAGAGTTGTCCTGAGAATCTTGAGAAGAAAATTGCTACATGAATAGCATTTTTCAAGTGTTGTTCATGACGAAGAATTTCAAGAACGAGGTTTTAATGATGAACGAGAATAAAAATGTTCCTACCTATTCACCAAACTCAAACACCTGTTCGTGAAGTTGCAGTTTCGTAAGAATTTATCATCTTTCTCTCCAACCAATTTCCTGGAGTCTTT
This sequence comes from Leptinotarsa defecta, assembly GCA_015342085.1. Lineage (NCBI taxonomy): Eukaryota > Metazoa > Arthropoda > Insecta > Coleoptera > Chrysomelidae > Leptinotarsa > Leptinotarsa defecta. Next base: position 25,104 of record WOGO01000159.1, read on the forward strand.
GAAGTCTACTAGATACTCGTTAGGACAAAAGAGGATTGTTCCGAATTCTTGGGGTTCTTGTTGAATACTCTTCGTAAGCAAAACAATACCAGAATCAATACTCCTGACCGCTTTAGATTGAATGCTTCCGTACAGTCTATCTCATCTTGTATTTGTAAATCTTTGCTGGAAGAATCCTCTTGTTTACTTTGTGATAAAAGTTCAAGAGGCAGCAAAAACCAAAGTGAATTTCTGGAACTTCAACTAGTATTTCCTAATATTACTCATAACTAGTATGTGCAATGAAAATGAAACTTTCAACAAGTGATGATCGACTGTATTACCAAACTAACTGACTGTTATGAGAAAACAAGTATAGCTGAGGCTCCAGTCAATCTAATAATAACACTGATGATCTTCAAACATGACTCAACCACTGGCAATTAACAATTAACAAATAATTTTTGTTTTTGTTTCATAATTTCATGATTTATATTATAGAACTATTAAAATAATTAGGGACAGAATATATGATATTCATATATGATTCATATTTATTTTTGAATAAAGGTGAAAGTAAGAACTCGTAAGCAACCATGCACAATTTTTCATCCACTATAGAGCAATAAACATCCCTATCACTATAGTTATATCTATGGAAAGATATATTCACTACACTTTGAAGTTCCAGAAATGCACCGACGATACGGATCATAAAACAATGAATTTCACTCCTCTACCTCTTCATCAAAAAATGTTTGCAGGTTTTTTTGTTTTCATGTGAAAAGTTCCAATGTGCTCAACAATTTCGTAATGATTCGGTCTATTTAAACTGGAATCACTTCAATATAGCGTTTTTTGTCATCTTGAATAATCTGTACAATTTGATAGTTACTTTATTTCACCATTCCTCACTGTCTCCGATTTTATAAATATTATTCGATATGTGATAAAAAGGTTTTTGGTTTTCTATTCCTTCACATTCATATACAAAAAGAAGCACATGAATATTTTGGAAAAATGTGTACATCATGCTCTGAAGTTACTTTCGGATACTAACTGGAAGAAAACTCCCTCCCAAAACAACTACTTTTACATTAACAATGAATAACACGAAAGAAAAATTGTTGCGAACGAAATCACTCTTTCCGGTGCAGATTGTACTGCAAACATTCATTATGAAATTGAAACATATATCATTGATATAAAGGCTGCATAATATACATTATGGAAGAGTTATGATATCGTGAAATGAACCATCGTGACATAAACACATAAGCACAGTATCAGCACTCATGTCAGGATGACTCATGCCAATATGACATACATTCATTTGAATTTCAGCCGTAGGTATTGAAAGGGTAATTTTTCCAGGAGCGATTGGTTTTTTGGAGAAAACCTTTTCGGATTTCTACTTATCCATTAAAAAAAATGTGGGTAACTTCCGAAGAGAAAAAGCAATGGAGTTCAAAATAAACTCATGTGTAGATCATGAAAAGAACTCACTTTATAATACTATTTGAGGAGGGCTTTATAAAAAGTTTTTCACTTTTTTGTACAAAGATGAAAAAGGAGAAAGTCAAAATGTTCAATTCTTCCAACTCTCCTTATCGTGGCTCGTCTATCAACGGATAATTTAGGAAATTTCAGGTGTCATTACTGCACTTGAGAAGAGAATTTACTTGTGGCGATGAATTATTGAATATAATTTCTAGACCAAACATAACCTCCAAAAAACTGATTCACCAGCTATATACTTTCACACCACATGAAGTTTTTTACGTCAAATATGGTGAGTCAAATTGACAAAAATTATTTTTTTCAATGCACTATACTATAATAGATGGAAGTGCGCTCTTGTGAAAATTTCATTACAGGAACTAATCGAGTCCGCTTGTATTCGGGGAAATAAAATACCTGTTGGATTACAAAATGGTCAGCGTTAAAATTATATTGGATTACATCATCACTCTACCATACAATTTATTGTTTGAGGTTGATTTTCAACTGCGTTCCGGAAGTGAAATAGAGATTTCATTGAAATACGGAATTTATTTACGAAAATTTATTGAAAATATATTTTCTATCGACTTTGAAATCCTGTATTATAATAATCTTCCACAGATTATCAAAAATTCAGTACATTTGTAGCGAAAGCAGATAGTAGGGTATACTAAAAGAAGCTGGTGATGGAATTATGACAATTTTTTTATTGAGGAAGGTTGTTGGAGCTGTTAGTCAAATCTGAACACAAGTCACAGGTAGATGATTTAATTGTAATAACAGCTATAGAAAAAGGAAATCTACTAGCTGAACAATTTGCGTTACACTCCACAGTCGATCTTCTGAAAAAGACACCATCCACTATTACCACACTAGAATCTACAATGCCAACAATTACTTTTCGACGACTGGTCAGGCGAATTTTGAAACAGCTCAATATCAACAAGGAATTTGGTTCTGATGAAGTTATCGTCATCGTACTTGAAAAGTGCGCCAATGAACTCGCACCAGTATTTTGCAGACTTTTCCACCTGTCTTACAAGGAAGACGTCTTTCCTCCTTGTTGAAAGATTGCTCGCATACAGCCTATTCCCAAAAAAGGCAAAAAAAAAGCTTTCAACTTTCAACTATGGACCAGTCGCTTTGCCATCAGTGATATCAAAAATCATGGAGATGCCGTAAGCCATCATATCCTTGAATATTTGGAAGGCTTCAACATCTTGTGCGATCATCAATATGGTTTTCGAATAACCCAATCGAGAAACATGGAGAGTCAAGGGCTGTTGCGCTGAGGCTTTCGACCGTGTTTTTTTTAGTAGTAGTTTATTAATCACTAAATTACATGTATTTACAAAAGCATACAATAAAAAAAAATTGGCGATTAATATAGATATAAGGAAAGGTTTGTCGAAGCAAATCTTATTATTGAATTTTTATCTGAGGAAACATAGGTATTGATGATTCACTTAAGTTTTTGGAAAACTTTTCTGCGAAACATCAATATCGAAATTATTTCCTTTGAAGATGGTCAATATATATTGTATTTTAGGTTACTCGGGAAAAACATTTTAGTGCTTATTTTCATAAATAGTAATAACAATGTCGATATCATCTTTTCCTGAAAAGTAGTAAATAATATTCTCAGTATACTACCAACAAGACAAATTGAATATAAAATCTAAAAGTATAAAATCTCTAAACGTGTACATAATTTAAAACGTGAAAATTCAAATGTGTGAACGTATGAAAATATGAATGTTACAATATAAAATACAAACTCGTCTTAAATTAAAAGTATTCAAAATGCTAGGTAGGGATGAAAAATATAAATGAGAAATTGATACATTAATTCAGTAGAATTTGTTCATAATAATGTTATATTTTCATTTTTGAACCATTTGATCACTGAAATTTTGAGAAACTTAAACACATATTCCGTTTTTATATGATTTGGAGCAAGATTGAATAATTTGGGTCCAATGTATGTAATTGATCTTTGTCCATTTTCGGAATATCTAGGTTAGTCGCTTTGAGTCGGGTTTCATATCCATGTTGATGGTTTTCGAACTTATTTCTATTGTGAAATATAAATAATAATAATTGTTTAAAATAAAGATATATCAAACTCATCAGATCACAATATTGGAATATATGTGCCGATGGAAAACGAAAATTTAAATTATAGATAATTTTGAGAAATC
>WOGO01000160.1:0-28733 GCA_015342085.1 Leptinotarsa defecta
TGATTCAGAATTACGATTTCAATCTCTCAATTCAAATTCGACTTAAGAATTCCGTCTTTAAACAATTGAATTCTAATTTTAAAACTTTGAATTCCGACTTTCAACACTTTATTTCGAATTTCAACTATTGAATTCCGACGTCTCAGACAGAATTGAACTGAAAACTGAACTGAAAGCCTTCAAATCGTACGTCATATGTCGGAAATTTCGACCTTTGAACTAGAAATTTCATCATCATGCCAGGATTTTCGACTTGTAATACCCGAATTACGATTTCAAACTAGAAATTACGACTTCAATAATCCTTACAGTTCAGAATTCCGGCATTGGAGTTTATAATACAATTTCTGATTCGGAATTATGATTTTAATCTCGTAATTCCAAATTCGACCTCAGAATTCCGTCTTTTAACCGTTGAACTCTGATTTTAAACTGTTGAATTCCTTCTTTTTTTAACGTTTGAATTCCGACGTTTCAGACAGAATTGAACTGAAAACTGGACTGGAAGCCTATAATTCAGGAATTTTGACTTCTATACTAGAAATCTCATCATCATGTCAGGAATTTCAATATTCAAACTCACAATTCTGGTCATAAATTTCAGACTACAATGTCGGATTGGAAATTATGACTTTTTTTGGGATTCCGATCTTCAACCTTCAAATTCCGGATTTCAGTTGCTGAATTCAGACTTACAACCAATAAATTTCCACCATCAACTCGAAATTACCTACTACTTTAAGCCCAAAATCCAGATTAGGACTTGGAATACGAAATGTATGAATCAGGAATTCCGATTTTCATACTAGAAATCTCATTTGAATTCCATCATCACGTTTAGATTTTTCACTTTCAGTCTCAGAATTCCATGTTTTAAAATCATAATTTCGGTGTTGAAGTTGACAATACAAGTTAAGATTCAGTATTACGACTTTGGGGTATGAATTCGCTTCTACAATCCCGTACTTCCGATCCTGAAGCCTGAAATTTCAAACACTACAAAATTCGACTTTTGATCTTCGAATTTCGATCTTGAATTGAAAATTTCGACGTTAACTTGGAATTCTGGCTTCAAACTGGAAATTTCGACTCAACACTCATATTCTGACTTCAATTTTTCGGACTTCCAAGATTTTACTGTGAATTCCGTCCTTTGAAATATGAATTTGAGACCTAATTTTTAAATTACGATTTGAATCCAAGAGAATCAAGAACTGTTGCGCTTGATATTTCTAAGGCCTTTGACCGTGTGTGGCATGAGGCTTTGCTGGCCAAACAACGATGCTATGGCTTCTCGTTTCCTGCAAGTGACTGTCCTTGAATATCTCCCGAATACTTTCACTATCAACGCTGGTGTACCCCAGGGATCCATATTGTCTCCAACCCTCTTTTTATTGTATATCAACCCAACGATTATGGACATACAGGATTGCTTACTTTTGCGATTTTGTTAGACGCGTCACGTGATCTCGTGACGTAACAGTGGTGACTCTGGATTGATTCGGTACTGAACTTTTAAATTAAAATAAACAAATTTCATGTAAATTCCTCATTAGAATATTATTTTTATGTAGGATCGAATACTTAATATAACTGGATTAATAATAAGTAAAAATTTTTCTTTTGAGGATGATAGGTCGAGCTATTTTGTCCTTTTTAAACATAAGAGGTTTTATCAGTTTTTTATTATTTTCGTGAAAACTGTAACTCCCCCAAAAATTTTGTAACGAACTTTGTTTCAGATAATAGTAATATCTAAAAAATTTTTCTATAACTTTTTGTTCCATCTTTTATAATAAACGCTTGATAATCAAAAATATATAAGTAATAAATTGTTTATAGGTGTAACAATTTTTTTTATTTATCTGACAGAAAATACATGACACGGTTTTTATTTTTTATTAAGAAAATGAGACATTTAGATAGAATAATTTAACTTAAACTTTGTTCCATAATTGATAAATATGCAACTTAATATATTATAATACTACATTAGAGCAAAAGGGAACTACTTTATCCACTATATCCACTAAATACATTTGATATATTTTTTTTTGCATGAATGTAGAAAAATAAATTTGAAGGACTAATGTATTACTTCATTTAATTTTCGATGTTTTTTCTATTATCAGAATTGTTTAAATTTTTTCTTTCAAGTGACCTATTTTCGTCGGCCTTTAAGTTATTATATTTCATTCTTATGATGCACTGTTTGGAACCTTTGGTGTAGTAATGAATATTACTGGAGTTTTTTACCAACCCCATATCGTTATTTTTATTTTTAACACCTCGACACGTGTTTCGATCACCAAGTGACCATCTTCAAAGAGGAAGATTTTTTATCTTGGTGTTGGGAAAAAACTCCAGTGATATTTATATATATTTCATTCTGATAATTGTTCTCAGTATGTAAAATTCAAAAATAATATTAGTAAATAGGCTGCAAGAGTTCTAGCTCATTCCTTATGGAGATTTACATAGGAAAACTACGGAAGCGCAGAAGGGCCACACATTTTTATTATTTGTTTCTTGGAAATTACGACTTTTAATCTCGAAATTTCGACTGTTATCTCGAAATTTCGACTTTAATTTCGAAATTTCGACTTTTATCTCGAAATTTCGACTTTAATCTCGAAATTTCGACTTTAAACTCGAAATTTCGACTTTAATCTCGAAATTTCGACTTTAAACTCGAAATTTCGACTTTATTCTCGAAATTTCGACTTTAATCTCGAAATTTCGACTTTAAACTCATAATTTCAAAATTACGACTTCAAACTCGAAATTTCGACTTTTTTTCTGTATTGCGATGGTGAACCACCCAATAAGTTAGGCGTAGATTTATAATCGTTTTAACATTTTATATAATTGTGTAATTATTTATTATGTTTTTGTAATCACTTGGGAAGTGTTTTCTAATAGTATTACTACTCATCTATATTGTTATGGAAACTAATAAGCTGGTAAGTAATGCAAACATATTCTTTTGATTCTAAGTAGCTGAAAGAGTAGAACTGAAGTTGATAAATGTTCAATAGCATAATAGGTATAAACTTTCACAGCCGGAGATGATTGTGTGAAAGATATTTTCCGAGTTTTTTTTAGTTGTATTCTGCAGGTTTTTACGTCTGACGTTTCGTCTGCTGCTGCGGTAGACATCACCTTAATGTCTATTGCAGTAGTAGACGAAAAATCGGGCATAAAAACCTGAATACCACGGTCAAAAAACCCGAAAAATAGCTTTCACATTGAACCCGAAAAATAGCTTTCACATCACAGCATATGTACATTTTGGATTTGTATTCAACGTGCACGCTGTATTCCAAATATTTGAGTATTACACAAGCATGAAATGATTTATGAAAATATTTCAGAACTAATTAGGTACTACTTATATGTATGAGATTCAAAAAATGAAAAGAATGATAATTTTTCAAAAAGTGCTATCAGAATTAGCGTTTATTCTACAAATAAGCAGAAGGTATACGTGGTATACATTTATTATCAACAGCGGCAGGTGTCAAAGCGGCGACTTCTTTAAAGGAGGCATCGGCACGTCAAAGGCGAGTAATTTTTTACTCATCACTGCCCTGACCTTTATTTCATTACTCTTCAGAAGGGATATAGACATATTCCAATATTTCGTTCAGTACAGTGAAAGTTTCTTATGTATGTGCTTCTTATCCTGTGATAACGTGTATGATGAGATTTTATATCGGTAAAAGTTACTTATCATATTTCAATGTAATGTTGTTGTGGTAGTTTCTGAATGGAGTTTTGGGAATATTACCTATTGTTTTCTTTCATTTCACTATTGAGCTCTACTTCACATGTCCTTTAGGACATAAAAATTTAGTTCTCGATTTAATTTTAATTTAACTATTACATTTGTGAATTTTCAATATAGAACAAAATTTAATGATTAACAACCTATTTATAAGATCGTTGCTTTTCAGAATGAAATAAACATGACTTAGGAAGAATTTTTGAAGGATAGGGGCGTCTCTGAGACAATAATAGAATACTTTACAGAACAGAAAGTAAGTAACTATAGTTAGGTATATCTGGAAAATTGAGATTAGTGGATTCAAAAAAATTTTATTTTTGAAAGCAATATCTCTGGAAAACGCACAATCTGCAGTTCTAAGAAATTGTTTCTTTATTTAAAAAACACTTTTGTGCAAATCAACTGGTTAGATTTGGATCGTCCCAAAACAATTTAAGACAACATAATCAGTAAAATCTACCCAGAAAGTCACAGTTATTTAATTTTTTCTCATCGGTTTGAATTTTGAAATGTGTAAAAAAATACCAGGCTAAGTTAATGAAGATAACCCCCCAAACGAATGTTTATAAAACTTGAAGCAGAAGTGATCAATTGTGACAACCTATGGTTCACCCAGTTGGTCGAGTCCTGTTAGTTGCTTAAAAATGTATTCAATTTTTTTGTTGAAAATACATGATGCCCTGCTAACTTGAGATAGAGATGCAATTACATATTCTATTTTTGAACTCTGAATAGAACTTAGGTTCCCTCTAATAATTTGATAATTAGTTACGAAAGAAAGTAATGTCGGTAAGCTAAATCCATTCAGTACAAACAAATGAAAATTATTTTCATTTAAAAATTTTCTTATTCACCAAAATATTAGTGAATTACAACTCAAGCTGTAATTTGTTTGATCTATGCATATATAAATCCCATTTAGTATTAATATTATCAATGAAGTTCTACGAAAAGTACATCAACTGATTTATGTTGATAATTTTGCCACAACCAAATTATATTTTTACTTGCACTTGGCTACAGGTACCATACTCGTGACGGTGAGTAAGTCAAAAACACCACAAATAAATTTAAATACATTTTCAATAGATTATCTTTGTTTTGTTTCATAACAAAATCACTCAGAATAAGCACTTCATGGTTGTAGTTTATTCATTACTGTTGATGACTCCGTACATTTGTGCTTTTTCTGTTAAACAAGTGTGCTCATCTCTGCACTTGGATAAACGATACTAATGAGGGTCAATTAGCCCAAAATGTCTATTATTCCATTTATTGTCTGATAAAACTTCTTGTATTTATATCAAAACACTTGATAATTCAGTCGCGTATAACCCAACTCTCAGTGGCTACTCAGTTCATCACTTCTCAAAGAGTCATATTTTTGATACTTCGGAAGTGCTGATCGGACAAAGTTTTGTTCATATAATTTCTGAAAGAATTATGCATGTATACTTTCGTTAGGAATCACACGTTAAAAGGTAAGACCTCGTTAGTCCTTAGCTCGCACAATTTTCGACTTCTGAGGGTTTATGTTCGTAGGGGTGCGATAGCCGGTTAACGAAAAAAAAAACATATTGGAAACACGGTGTTTTTGAATAATTTTTAATGACAAATCCTGTAAAACCTGCCTTATATTACACGGTGAGATGAATGTTTAGCACAGAAAGTCAATGGGATTTAAAAAAATAGTGAATTGAATACAACCCGGTAAAGTGCAGAAAAAAATAGATGACTGACACAAAAAATAAATTAAAAATATTTTCATTTCACACACCTTTTTTCAACTTTCTGTACAGACTTCGGACAAATGATCCTTGCAAAGATAATTGAATAATATTGAATAACTACTTCAGAAAATGCCATGAAAAAAAAAGTGTATGTTTTTATATTAATATACAATTTTCAACAGTTGATATTGTTATTCAAAATATTCATTACTTGTTTACAGATTGATTGTGAAGCAATAGGTGCCATGTCAGAAGACGATTTGAATAAACTTCTTCCGGCATATGGTGATAGAATTGCATTGAAAAGTTATGCCCAAAAGAATAAGTTTTCTTCTAAACAGAGTCTCATTGAAAGACTTCAGGAAAAAATGTTAGAGAGGAGAGAAAATCATCACCGTAAGAAAGATAAGTCTTCGAATGCTCAAACTCGTATTATTGAAATAGGGTGGCTTTGTTTAAACCAAACTGAAAATAGATATAGACAAGTAAGAGCACGTCAGGGAGGTGGAACTAGGCGTGTGACAGTAGACAAAGCGAGTAAATGCTCTGAAGTGTTGGAAATAGCCAAACATCTGTTTTTTCCCGGAGGTGTATCATCCAAGGGGCCACTGTCACATTTTGAGATAGAACTGATGGATTATGAAAATAATAATTCTGACCAACATTTAACTATTCAAGAAATGTATGAAATGGCAGCTTTACCGACTCTCAGGTTTTATTTAGCCACGATATGTAAAGTGAAGTCTGTAATGATTACAGAACATGACTACATACCAGCTACTCAAGTTTTCACGCAAAGAAGAGAAAGACTGACAGCATCATCTAATAAAGACCAAAATAAGAACAATTCATTTTCCACATCTACAACACAAGTTTCAACAGGTGCTTATTTGAGCAGTTTTGTCGAAATATTTGAGAATGTGAGTAAATATTATGTCATACTTTTGTTGAGGGTAGAACACACTTCTATTTCCGCATGTCATCTCTAACACAAACAAATTCACCAGAACGGCAACACTCTTCTCAAGTCGGTGTCATTGGTTGATGAATTATACTATATATTGCAGTTTCAATATGTAGTATTGGTTTGTGTTACATTTATTTTAGATCTAATGTAAACTGCATGCCAGCTCTAACTTTCAATCCTGCCTGATTCAGACCGGCCACACACATGTCATTTGTAATCGACAAGTGTCCTTCATAATCGATATATTCAGTAATTGAATGCAGACAATTAATGTCGTTTTGTTCATTTTTCTTATAAGTTCAGTCACTAAGAGTCTTAGAAGTCGACGTTTCCCCTTTAATAAGTATCTGTAAATTTCACTAACATAATCAGTGCCATATTTTTCATTAAAGTTATTTTCATTTAGGTTAGTATGATACGTTTCTAAAAAAAATATCATCAATGTTTATTCATGTTTCCAAGACTTTGGTGGTTTGGCAATTCATGTTGCAGCACATGACATTTTTTAGTGTAGTTTTTTTTTATTTTAGTCAAAAATGTACGAATTTGTCTATTATCATATGTTTGTTAGCAATTTTGGAATTCACTTGTCTTTGGTCTTTCGTAATTGTTTGGCCAAAAACAACACCGTAATCATGCATGAGCCATATATTTACCAGATTTGGCCCCCAGCGACTTTTCCTGTTCCCAAGATTGAAGAGACTCATGAAAGGATGGCGTTTTGCGACGATTGAGGAGATAAAAACCGAATCGCTGAGAGAGGTTAACGACAAACCAAAAAGTGCATATCAGAAATGCTTGGAGGTCTGGAAAAAACGCTGACACAAGTGTAAATGAATATTTTTTGAGAAACATGAAAATTCACCTATTTTTTGAACATACCTCATATAGGCATTTATATTCCAGAGTAGACGCCACAAACCTTGGTTGATATTTAAGGCGTAAATCATCATGAATATATCTATTCAACATTATTTATTTTATCAAAATCATTTGTCACTTTTATCGTAATTATTAACTGAAATTAATATTTTTTTAAATGAAACATGCAATTTATAAAACAATCTGAATAAAGTTTTACCATATTTCAGAAGTAAATTGTTATTCAAGTATGTTATGAAAAGAATATTTGAAAATATGAAAGTGGATTAGATTAGCTTCGAAAAATTGATTTTAATACTATTTTAATTTCTTTTCAGGAAATTGACCATTTAACAGGCGTACAAAACCCAGATGAACAATTCATTGAACCCATAGAAGAATCATCCATCTTCTTGGTGGAAACGGAAAGTATTGCGAATATGGAAACCTTAATAGTACACCGAGGAAATATATTTGAAGAACTAATGAATGCAGTTAAAATTCATAATTATGAAGATTTTATGAGTGTCAAAATAGAAATGATTTTACCTAATGGAAATCCCGAGATAGGAGAAGATGTCGGTGGTGTCCTACGTGACGCTCTGACAGAATTTTGGGAAACGTTTTACGAAAAATGTAGTATTGGTACAAATTTCAAAATCCCTTACCTTAGGCATGATTTCCAAGAGCAAGAATGGAAATCAATTGGAAAAATCTTGGCCAATGGCTATCTTGCAGTTGGCTACTTTCCAATTAAACTTTGACCAGTTTTTATAAAGGATTGTTTTGATGAAAATGTAGAGGAAGAGGAAATTTTCACGAATTTTCAAAAATATATTTGTGAATCAGAAGCAGAAATTCTCCATAAGGCGATTAATAACTTCGAAGCAGTAGATATGGATGATTTACTGGAAATGTGTTCAAATTATGGATGCAAATGGCAACCAACGAAGGAAAATATTAAAAAACTGTTCCTCCAAATCGCAACAGAAGAGTTGATCCAAAAACCCGCTTTCGTTAAAAATTGCTTTGGACCTGAATTGAAGAAAATTTCTGCAGGGATTGATATTGAAAAGTTATATGCACGACTGGAGCCTTCTGTGAAAAATATACTCGCATTAATCAAATCTAAAGAAAACTTATCGGAATTAGAATCTGAAATAATGAAATTTCTGAAAAGATTCATAAAAGAATCTGATAAAAAAACGCGCTCTTATTTTTTAAGATATTGCACAGGGTCTGACCTCCCAACTCATCAAATTTCGATAGAGTTTACAGATCTTGATGGTATTGAAAGAGTACCTATTGCACATACATGCACTGGCCTTTTACAATTACCTGTAACTTATGAAAATTATGTCACCTTTCGATCAGAATTTTATAGTTTATTAAGTTGACGAATATGGGTAATGGACTAAGTGTAGGTTTTATATCCAAATGAGATTCAAGAACAAGTTTTTGCTCAGAGTTTTAGTAGTTTTATATATTTTAATATTTTTCCACCATCTTGGAAAGATACGAGACATTTCCGCAAAAGTGATAGACAAGAAAAATTATTATTTATTTCAGGTTTCATTGTGAAATATAATTTTGATTTATGTTTGTTTTAACTTCCTAACTATATTTTTTCACTTTAGCTTCTGTGAGTTGGGTGTGTTTCATTGTACCTTGAAACGTGAATGAATAATGCATAGACAGGTTACCAGACATGAGAAAGATTATTTGAAAATTGAACTTTCTTTTAAGGTATTTATTACAGTTATCTTGGAAGATTATTTTCTGACAGGTACAATATTTATCAGTGTTACTTTTATGAATTACAGTTTTAAATAAAGTTTTGTAGTTTGGGTTACTATTATTTCCTAAATCTCACATGTCTCACATTTTTAATTACCTGCTTTTGTTTATATACCCAACTTTTGAAGTTGAAATGGGAATATTGTTATTACTCTGATATTAATCTCTTTCTATTCATAGTCGACATTCACAAAATTTCCAAACTACCGTTTGTTTTCAGTAAATTAATCAAGATGGAGATTTCCTGTTAAAACCTTGATTCTTTTCTAATAGTTTCCCAAGTAACATATTTTCATGGAAACATTACATGAAAATGAAAATATTTTCAAAATATAATGAAGCTCAAAAATATATTCGAAATATCTTCGAAACACCTATAAAACTTGGTTAAAATAACCACTTCCAGTCTCCCTACTACATAATTTAGTTATATAAAGCCTGTGGGGATCCACAGAAGACCTAGCACGATTTTTGGGAGTAGTTTCGAAGAGGCTCTTTCTTCCAGTTTCTGCCTGAAAGTTACTTCTTTGCATGAACAACATATTTTTGAATAGAGTTGATTTTTTTAAATCGATTGGTTGCTTCCTTCCTTCCTTTGGAAAGCTAAAAAGCTTTTTTTCCCACAAACTAATCTCCCCTAAAAAATAATATATATCCCCTTTCAATATGAACTTTAAACTTTTTTTTATTGATAATAATTTTGTAGAATATTGGAACACTTTCTAGGAGAAAAACATTAATAACTCATTCCTCTGGACTTGATTGTCTAAAAGTGATATATCGGATAATACTACTAAAGATCAACTTCTTATTTTTCCAGGTTGTGGATAACTAGTAATATACAATTACAGTTGAGCACGGTGATATGAAAATCCTATTGAATTACGATTTTAGAAGTAGGCCACTAAAATATTTTTATTTTCAATTATAAATGATCTAGTTGGATGATATGTAAAAGAACATTACTTAAATAGAATTTTCAACCTATATCTAAGTTCACGATACAATTCAATAGTTTGATATGGATCAAATGAATGTGTTAAACCATTTTCCTCCATTTCGATACAACACAGATCATAAAAATCTTTGTCACATGGTGTTTGAAGGAATTTACACTCAGACAAAAGGGTTTCGATTGCAAATGAAGGTATGGGAACCAAGTGTTCATCAGCTCCATATAGAGTAGGCATCTCATACATAATTGCAGGTCTACCAGCTTGGGCATTGGCATTTCTGGTTTTTCGAATTCTGTGAACATTCCATTCCAACGAGATCTGATCAAGTTCTTTCTGGAAAAGTAAATAATATTATTGAGTGATGAATGGTTCAGAATCACAAAATAATTTTCAACATAAGCCAAATGGAGAAATATTTTTAGGTCTTTGGAGAGAGCTTTTTCGCTTTACTTCTCCATCTAAAATTATGGGAAACTTCCGAATAAAGGAAGATGGCAATTGAGTTCAAAATTAACTCTCATCAAAGATATATAGATAATGCACAGAAGAAGAAGAAGTCCCGTATGAATGTTTTACGTCAGCGTGACAAGAGTGTATTTGTCTGTGTATTCGGTGACAAAGTAACAATGTCGAGCAAGAAATATCAATGCTCTTCCATTTATCACATTTTGTAGTTTTCATGTGAACGCTACTTGTTTCAATTGCATAATGAATGTTTCCAGAACAGACTGAAAAAAAAAAGTGTTTTTCGTGTAATTCAATATTCATATGAGAGTAGTTGTTTTGAAAGAATTCTTTCTTTAGGGTAATTTAATGTTCATATGAAGGAAGTTACTTCGAAGGGGCTTTTTCTTCCAGTTTGTATCTGAAAGAAAGTTCTGTACATCATCTACATCTACACATCTTTATTGATTGCTATAATTCTTCGGAAGTTTCCCATAAGTATTTGTTTGGAATGAGAAGTAGACAGCCAAAAAGTTTTTACCCAATGTTTAACATTTTCTATATTTTTATTTCAACCACTGAATTTCATAATTTGCATTTCAGATAAGAATATGGAATTAAAAACAATCTCAGAGGACATATAAGATCAGTTTTTCGGTGATATTAGATATTCAATGAGTTTCGAAAAAATATTGTTTGGAATCTTAAATATTTGTGAAACAGCTCACTTACATATATTTTGTCATTTTTGAAATTTCATAATCGTGGATTTCGAAAAGACAGGAAATGAAATTGTTTTTGCCAGTGTGAATTTTATTTCACCCCTCGAGTATTTTGAACTCAAATTCCAATGAAATAATTTTCAGAATTTCTAATAATGAGTTTCTGCCGAGTTTTATGACAACCATGAAAATTTCATGAAAAATACCGAATCTAATTCAGTTAAAAAAGTGGTATAAATCAGTTTCTGAATAAAAGATATCTGCTTCTTTGATATGATAAATCCACTGGATGGTGTAAATGAAATCCCATGTTATTCTATAGTATTAACATACCTTTTCAAATAACACACTCACACTATACAATAGGTAGGTATAGTGTGAGTGTGTTCAATACATAAAGTATTAAACACGTCTGGAGAATATATTATAGTATATAGTTTTGTGAACTGTAAAGTAAAAATATCACAAAAAAGTGTTATTTAAATATGGTATACCTAGTGAATTTTCATCAAGTTTCGGCCAGCTTCATCATATTTCTGTGAAACATACTTATTATTTACTCAAGTCATTTTCTGCCTAGCATGATTGTTACCAATAGACGAACATTCATTCGAATTATTTTGTGAAATAAGTTATAGATTTACTATTTCGTTCTTCAACTCACCTGTATCAAAGGCATGAAACAGAATTGCATTAGTGATTTATCCATAAATGAGCCATCAAAATTTTTATCATCCTTTAACATTTGAAATATATTCATCCAATATTGTACACTATGTTTACGTAATATGGCCCACCAAGCTTCAATGCGCTGATTATGCATACTAGGCCCATAAAGGAAAGATGGGGGACTTGTTGTAGCACTACAGAATAATTCATGTAATGTCTTCTGTATTTTCTCGATTGTTCCATTTTCAGTTCCTAAATCGCATCTCACTGTTTTAGGGCAACCTCCAATTGATTTCAAGGCATTCAGAAAGTATCCACCGATTACAAATAAGTATCCACCGAGTACAGAAAAAAAATTCATTATCAAATTCCCCCAAAGTTGTATCAAGCCAAATATCAATTCTTGAATAAAAATGTTTGATGCAACTAGGCGTACTTTTTATAGAAAACAAGTATTTTGGGCATAAATACCAGGGATAACTTATACACTTCCCCAAATAGCATTCATCCAACTTATATTCGGGGGTTTACACTTGAATACAGTCATGAATAGTTCTTGAATACATTTTCTCTGTTTGAAAATGGACTCAATGGTATACTTGCCTTTGGATCACTAGCAGTTGGTCCTGCTTCAAGCCAGATTATGTGCCGAGAAAATCCATCTATGCAACCATTTATGCAAATACCATAAGGCTTCAATTTATCACAAGAATCAACGTGCCATAAATAATTAGGTCCTTTATTATGGTACTGTCTGCGACGTAATCGTCTTCTATGACGAAGGTCAACGCCTTCTGGATCGAGTAGCTTCAAAACATCTCTAACAACATGCTGTGTAACAACGAAATCATTCTGCAAACAACGCAAATGCATCCACTTGTATCCATGAAGTTGACCAGATTTATTTATTTCGTTCTCTATGAAATGTACAATATCTTCTATTTTGGAATAGTTGATGCGCCTGAATAGTTTCAAATGCGAAAGTTTTCGTTTCAGAGTTCGAGGCGATATTTCTTTTCCATGTAAAATTCTCAGAAATGATATTATTTCTTTTTGATGAAATCCCAAAGAAAAATATTGCTCAATTAAATCGTCGGTACTTTGATTCTGAAATGAAATAAAGAAAGCATATGATCGGATATAGTTTTGTTTACAGAGAAAAATTCAATTAAATTTAATTGAAAAATGGAATAACTTCAGTGAAGAATCCTGTACTGACACCTGTCAGATATAATCCAACGCCCTTCGTGGTATTAGCCAGGGGAGTAGTTGTTTCTGAGAGGTGTCAGGCCATTAACCTACTGTGTAGGGAGTTGAGACTGGCCTGAACGAATTGTTCTTAGATAATTTCATTATCATTATTACTATTCGTTTTCATTTGAAGAAATTTGCTTGAAATATGGTACCTTATATTTTTTATGCATAATTTCAGCAACTGGCTCGTTTCAGTTCAAGTCCTAATACCCCTGTATCCGGCACTAATAGAACATTGAAAGATGATATAATGTCAGAAATTCGTGCCGAATTTGAGATGCCGGAAGAAATCTCAGCACTTGAAAGAAATCAGTTATCCACTACAAAATATTGTTTTATAACTGTGAATGCAATTTTCAAATATTTATGCATCAAGGAAGATATTTTAAGGGAAAAAGTTAAAAGTAACCAGGTGAGGTTGACCATAATGAAATTAGAGATTTACTGAATAAAGCATATTCTGATTTGTCAAAAGTATCTTGAAAGAATAGAATTCTTTCTGATAAAAGTATATTTTAGGTGGCCGTTAATTTGAGTTTGTTGTTATTAAACCAACTTACTGATTTACTGAGCCTTTGTATAAAAAAAGCTATTTGGGATGAGAAACAAAATGAAAGGACCCTCAGTGTTTTGAAAAACCTCAATGAAATGTTGGTGAAGTATGGTATGGCCTTGGAACATTTCAGGTGAATCTCAGATTATCATTATTATAATTCTTTGGAGGATGATTGATATTTCTTTTAGATTAGAATCTGTAACCTTTGAGAGCAATCTGAATTACAGAGTGATTTACATCTACTTGTTACATAGCTGTGTTAATTTGCTGAACAAAATTGTTCCAATTTCTAAAACAGACTTGATATTACCCAGAAATCTGAAATGTGCCTTAGCAAATTCATTATTAGACGTCACTTTTGGTCGGCTTTATCCTCATGCACATAATATCATTTTGGATTATGTTCAGGTAAGAGATTTTTACTTACTCTTAAACATATTTTCACCTAGCATATCAACTCACCAAGTATGTTATCATATAGCTCCATTTCTTTTTTCTATTCCTTTCCAGAGTTTCTCAATAGATAAAGATACAGACCTCTTAAAAAAGTATATAAACGTTCAAAACGTTTGTCAAGGAATGACTTCAACTGTGAAATTTCTCAAGGAACACAAAACCCTACCTTGTTCAGAAATCCTCAGTTTAGCTGTCGAGTCCCTGCCAAGCTTGGAATTCCACAAAGAATTTGATTTCTTGAAAATTTTAGTTGATACTTTATCAGACAGTTTGCACCAGTTTTCTGAAGATTCCTTGAAATTGGCATCGGCAGAAGGTAAAGATGGGTATTTTTCTTTATACATGTTATTTTTTTGGTGTTTTTAGACATTATTTTATCATTGTTGGCACACAGTGCAGTAGAGATAAGAGAAGAAACTTACCGACTCTGTCAAAAAAAAGTACTCACCAACATTGGACCAAAACTGAGCACTTCTCCAATTGGTGTGGCAGGTTCCCAAATATTATTTTTACTCTCGTCTAAAATTTTAACTGAAGTTGCAGCTTTTGGTATGACAAGTGATAATATAGAGGTAATAATAGTATGATGCAAGTTTATATAAGACATACTCTCTTGCATGATTATAAAATATGTATTTATTTCAACCTCATTATTGATTCATCATTCCTAAATGTGACAGTAGTTGTTTCGGAAAAACTTTTCTTCCAATTTTTGGAATATACTGACCCATTACTTGGTGAAAATTAGTAACACTATTCTTGATAGTTACAAATTTTCACAGTTGAGACTTTATTTCTGATACGTGTTTCACTACATAGTAACATCCTCAGTTGAACTGGCGAGTCTATAGACCCACCCGAAAAAGCTATTGCATAGCGAAACACGTGTTCCAATTTTGTTAAATTGTTAAGTGGAAATCTCACAGTAAAGTGTTTCTTGAATATGTTATGCATTTTCATTTAGTATCAGCCGACTAAATTATATAGATATAACTTGAGTTTCGCCAAGCAATACATCATCGACAAAGCTAGTAAATAAATATAAAATAAAATACATCAATGTCCTATGAAAATAAAAATATAAATAAAATATAATGTACACTAAAGTAAAGTTTAATAAATGGATAAAAAACCACAAACGGTGGTTAAAACAAAAAAACATTCTAGATTAAAAATTTCAGTATAGAACTCAGTCAAACTGTAATAGGGTCTACTTCTCAAAATTTCTTTAATTATTTTTCTTTATCGATTGGTATCAATATTTGTCTCTTTTGAGTAACTCGGCAGATGGTTATACATTTTCACACCATTGTAAAATAAGGAGTACTTGACCAGAGAGCTGCAAGAGAGGTAATTTTAAATTGTTTTGTATGCTATGACGAGTTGTATAGTGATATGTGGTAACCTCAGGTTTCATCAGATGTTTTTTAATCAAACACACTGTCTCCAGAATAAAAAGAGGTACAACAGTCAATTTTTTTTATTTATCAACTGTTGCCTGCATGAGTAACGAGGTTTAGGGTTAGGGTAATGACCAACTTGAGTGGGTCTATTCAACCTCCACCGCAACCCGCAAGGGTTTATTATGGCTCACACCAATTCACACTCGACCAAATGAACTCAGCTTCTTAACAAGGCCGACTAGATTATATGGTGAGTGGTCTTTCAGGTCAGATGGTGAGAGTACTGCTCTGCTGAATTCTAAAAAAAAACATGATTTGGTCCACAGTGGGGCAGGCACAAAGTATGTATTCTGCTGTTTCATCATTTTCCAAAAAGAGGCGACACACACTGTCTTCCGACAGTCCGAGTCTCTGCATGTGATGATTCAAATGACAGTGACCAATAAGGAGGCCCGTTAGCTATTTTAGTTCATCCCTACTGTAGTCGAATAACTCTTTGGTATCAAGCTTGGAAGGATGAATAAACGAATTGGAGTGAGCTAATCCTGGAAGATTCTGCCAGAAGTCCATAAATCTTCTTGCTATCCAGGTGTTCAATCTTTGTTTGGCAAAGCCCAAAACGAGGCCAATGACAGGTTCTGGTCTGATGAAGCTGCTTGCAGCACCCTCCTTTGCAAGGGAGTCAGTAGCCTCATTACCTTTCAGGCCAGTATGGCCAGGAATCCAGACCAGAGACAATCTGCTAAGTCTTCCTATCGAGGGGAGTCGTTTTTGGCAACTCGCTACCAATTTAGACGTTTTGACTTGTGTATGAGGTTGGATTCTTCCAATCTCTCCGCAAACAATTCAATAGCGTAAATTTCCGCCTGAAATACAGTCGCCTACGTTCCTAGGCAGGTTGATATCTCTGTCCTGGGTCTGCGACTGAAAACACCTGCACTAAAACCGGAAGGTGTTTTTGATCCATCTGTGAACCAACAACTATATGCTCTTAATATTTCCTTCTGGAGGGTCCAGACCTCTCTACTCGGGAACAGTACTTTATAAGGCAGTTCCTAGTTGACAATTGGAGGCATAAAGTCAGAGGTCATTTCCAGAATGCTGTGACTTCCAATGTCAACCAACAGTCTGTTGCACTCTGCATTAAATTGATTTTTGCAATTGTCAATATGCACAAGTCTATATGCAGTCCATCTAGCATCTCTCTCCAGAGAGGAGGTAGATCTAGAAGGATCTCCATGGCCGCTGACAGTGTGGCACTGATGGCCAGACAAGCCTATCTCTGTAAGCCAGAGAGCTTCGCCTGGGCCGTTTTCTGTAAAGCTGTCGGCCACCAGGCAATTTCACCATCATTGGTCTGACAATCATCACGCAAATCCAATGGATTCGTTTGGGACCTAAACCCTAAGTTTTACCACAAATCCTTCGATATGTCAATAGAGACAGTCTGGCTTTATGTAAAACATTTACCAAATGAGCGTTCCAGGTGAGTCTTTTATCAAGGACCATACCAAGATATTTCATCTCCGTTCCAAATGGAATTACCTCACCATTGAGGGAAAGTGGCGTTAGATCGTCCTATTTTCCCCTCTTGGTGAAGGTGATTAATACAGTTTTGCTGGGGTTAACAGACATCTGCTCCTTCGGGCACGAACTGTGAAATGAAATTAAAGAACTTTCCTTCTGTCGAGGGCATCAAGCAGACTATCCATCAGGAGCGACCACAGAAGGGGAGGTAGTACCCCACCGAGGGCAGCCCCTGGTGACCCTGAACCTAATGGCCTCGCCTTGAAGAGTCGTAGTTGCAGTTCTATTTACTAGCATGACATAGATCCAGCCAGTTATGGTCGATTCTATAGTCTTCCTAGCCAGAGACAATCCTATAGATTTAGGTAGTGCATTAGCAAATGCTCCTTCAATATCAAGAAATACAGCAACCACAATCTCCTTGTTGTGAAGAGATTGGGGGATTTTCTCAACGAGGTTGTTTAATGCTAAATCTGTCGATTTGCAGGTTTGATAAGCATACTGGTGGTTAATCAGGGGGGGATGCATATAATGTTACCCTCCTGATGTGTCCGTCCAGTATACTCTCAAGTCCTTTCAACAGAAAGGATGTAAGGCTAATTGGTCGGACTGATTCAGGGTGTGGGTCTTTCCTACCCAGTACCACCCTTGCTTCCAACCAACTGGGTGGTATATAGATCCACGCCAGACTAGCTCTATACAATTTTATGAGAATAGGTAAAATTATTTCTAGTCCGTTTTGAAGGATAGCTGGAAATACACCATCCTCTCCAAGATATTTGAAGGTTTAGCTTTACACAAGTACCGTATAGCTCTCTTCTGTAATACAAATACAGACTCCAGCAAATTAAAGCTTCACACACCTCAAAAAGGTATACCGTACATTAAGTAAGACTAACAAAGCATGATATGCAGTATAAACTCCAAGTTCTCTAGCAATCACTCTCACTGCATTACATCTTTCTGATGTGAGTGTCAAATTTCAGTCCACCGTCCATGGACGATATATTTCACAGACTTCCAGACAAGGCAACTTTTGCTTAATTTATTACATAAACCGTTGATATGATTTTCAAAATTGATTTTATAGTATTGGCTAACACTTGGAAATTTAACTGATGTAACATGTTCACCGCTTTTGAAATCATTTTTGAGAATTAATCAGGATGAATTTTGATTTTTCTTTGGTGCATCAATTTACGTAATTAGTTGACAAACATTTATTTCTGATATTATAGATGTGACGTCTAATATAAATTTGTGTGCTTTATTTTATAAAACATCTATGTTATTATAAGTAAGCACTGCAGTCCATTAAATACTTTGAACGGTGATGTTTCAAGTACCCACTTGCATTTAAATCTGTCATTTGAGATTACAGTAAGTTTTGTAATACTTGTTCGTGAAGGTTTAATTATGATAATTTATGTTCGTCTTTCACGTTTTCAGTTACTTATACCTTATTTTCATTTTACATACCTGTTTTGTATGTAAAATGAAAATATTGTCTTTACTTTCAACTTGAAAATTTTGACTCGTACTTTCATTAATTTTCGAACAATAATGAAAGTACCACGGAATGACTGCATACCATTCAACTCAAATAACGTGTCTCACTTCATTTTACCAAATCTTAACCAGTCGACGAAACTTTTCTAGATAAAAAGGTATGCTGAGGACATAATCATCTACATCTTGAAGTGTAAAATTCTGGTCTGTGAAGCCATCTGGAACAAAGTGATACAGACCTTGATACCTTCCCTTCCGATAATTGCATGTCATGCCAGCAAAAATTCTGCATTAGGAAAGACAGTAATGAATCTTATGGATCCAGATACCTCTAGAGATTCTTTAATTCCGCCCATTGTTATGCTAAAATGTAATATACAATTATTGTTCACTGATGATGCATATTTGCGTGAAGAAGCTTTCTCCAGAGTGTGTTGGCTGTTGTCTTCCCAGGAAAATTCCAGAGAAATGCTGCCCAAGGTCAACACTCTGTATGATACTTCATTGGCTGGTGTTTGCCGATTGAAAAAAGTTGTCGATATCAATAAGATGAGGAGGACTGAACATTTTTATCAGGTGAGGTCTAATGATAAACTTGTAATATACTAAGAATGAAATTAGAGTAAAGATGGAGCTTACAACTCTTTTAACTCTTTCAGGGGCAGAATTTGCTTCTCATAAATTGACCTACAGGGGCAAGGAGGTAAACAATTCTGAACAAGCAAATTTTTACATCAAACGTATATTTGAAAATATGCATAGAGATTGAACATTAACTCCATTTCACAAGAAAAATTATATTTGAGGAAAAAATTTGGTGGTTCATTTTATGTACCATCGCCCCGAACTAAGCACTGTGATAATTTTCGAAGCATGTTTTGTTTTTTCCCAAACACAATGGAACTTGGCATCTTGAGCACATCCAGTTAGTTCGTACTTGAGTCAGTTTCGTGCTACAAAGGCCACACCGTCTTCTTGTACCATAAATTGGTTGATGTTGTGAATATGCTAGTCTCACAACTTTGGGAACAAATTTTTTATGTCGCTTCACAGTTACTGGGATACGTGACGTTGTTGCTCTTGGTGGCTCCGTGATCAGATTACGTGCTATTTCGAGCCTGAAATCTTTCATGGTTAGAGCTTCTAATTCGGGATTCTCTAACATTAGTTGCTTATAAATCACATAAGCGTTAACTATTGAAGCATCTACGAAATAAAAAAGAATCTATGCCACCATTTGTGACTTTTCCGTTTTACTTCATAAGTGGCTTTATTTTGATCAACCTTGTCGACGGAATTCATATGCTTGTTGTAATCAACGAGGAGCAACGGACAAGCGACATCTTCGGAAGTGCCGTTTTTATTTTTTCTTTTTACAGATGTACCCTGATCTGATTTATGATAATTCGATAGCAAATGCACACATCTCTTATCCTTCCACTTGATTGCTAGAAGTTTCGTGTTGCTAACGTAATAATCAAATTCGCCCCTCTTCATTCTGTTATCAGGCAAAAAAGAAGGCAAATACTTTCGTGATGAATTAATTGTTCCACATGCATTTATCCCTTTGGCCTGAAGACACTCTAATAATGGAACACTATTGAAATAATTATCAAAATATAGCCGACGTCCTTTGTTTTCAAGGCCTTGTACAAGAGAAAGAATAACCCTACTACCTGAATCTTTTTCAACTGAGCCTCCTGATTTGCCTGTATAAATATCCAATTCATAGCAATAACCACTCTTATCAGCCAATATCCACACTTTGTAACCCCTATTGATAGGCTTTTTGGGCATTTATTGCTTGTGTTGATCTGCCCTTGAATCTGATCATGGACTCATCAATTGAAATGTGCTCTGACAAAAAAAAAACAGTCCTTGAATTTTTGCGATAAATGATTCAGAAGGGGTCTAACTCTATATAATTTATCAAAATTTTGATCGCCGTGTTTTGGTTGTAGGCTATTGTCAGCGATGTGGAAATTTGCTAAAAGCTAACTAAATCGTTTCACGGTCATAAGACTGTTAATATAAGGGTCATTGAGTTATTTTCGGCTTGACCAGTAGTCTCTGTAGCTGGTCAGTTTTTTGATACCCATTAGCAAATTTATTCCGATGAAAGTTTCCAGTTCATTCTTGTTCGTGGGACGACAGGGCTTTCCAGATTGCTGACAGTATAAATTAGATTGAAACATCAAGGATTCGAAAAAAATATCAGTGAAGAAATTTTAAAATAAAATGCATGGATCGTGTTCATTTCTGTACTTTATGAGGTCAGAAACACCAGAAGCAGCACAGAATTCAACAGCATTGTCAAAAAAATCGTTGTTTTTTCCATGTGGGCGGATTGTAGATCGTCTTCATTCGCTCATTCAACAGGTGCTGTTTTCTCACCTCACTAAGAGGCAGGTTATCTTCTGGATCGGATTCTTCCTGTTCATCAAGCCCAATAGGTGGCTCAATGTCATCAAGAAGTTCGTCATCTTCAGGCGTTTCAATATCGTGAAATGAGTCATTATCAGACGGAATATCTTCTAAAAACTGTTATGTGGAGGGTTTATCATGCTCCAGATATAAATCATTCATCAGCTCATCTCTACTCATACCTATCAAGTTGAAAGGGAGATCATCCATTTTATTCTGAAAAAAATTAATACAGAATGAAAAACGCATTTTCGGGGTGGTGGTACATATTTTGGATACATCAAATTGTGCCTATCAAACTACTGATTGAGTAAAAATAGATTTCAACAATATTAAACATTAAAAAAACATGCCCAAAGTAAAGATATCCTACCTCAGAATGACAATTCTTTCTTATTTCTGCTTGAGAAAACTCAACACGAACTACCGGATTCTTCACATTTTTATCATTTTCTACAACGTCCGACGCCATCTATGTATGAGTAGACACATGAAAGTATGGTGAAACAACAGTGGTACAAAAATCCAACCCCTGCCCTTCAAGAAATAAATATTTGAAAAGGTCGTCTATTTATTGTACCACTGCCCAAAAACAGTCACATTTTTTGTGGCTAAATTTTATGCCACTGCCCCTGAATGAGTTAATGAATTTTTTTCTTTTCATACAGTCTGATCAGATTTTTAGGTCAAGATATTTTAAAAATATCTCGCAAAAAAAATCAATGCTACTCGTGTAGAATGTTTAGAACATTTTTCGATAATTTCAGTAAAATTGAATACTATGTCTGAAATGCTTTATATCAAGGATGAGTACTCCCGTCATTGATCAAATACAGTTCTTGATATGACGTCTGTTACAATTACATTAAAAGAAACAGTAATGTATAACCATAATCGAAAGTAGTTGTTTCAAATACATATTTTTGCCGGTTTGTATCTGAAAGAAACTTCTAGCGCAAAATCTACACATCTTCATGTATTGATGGAGAAGTAGAAAGCTTTGAAAGTTTTTTCCATGAAATAATTTCTCCTGGAAATATCCTTTTTTCAAAACATAAGTCAGTTGATTGTCTCGTGGTAATTCGCTTCTGAATTCGTTTCTTTTTCATTTTTCTAATAACTCGTCATTTTTTCAGAATGATTTTTTATTTACCCATATTCTCAATATTTGGGATTCGAAGGCTGGTTATTATTTTTACTTTTTCCGGAGTGAACTTCAGTTTTTGATTGAGTTTTTTCTAGCCTAGCAGTTTACACCAAGTTCTGGAAGTCCTGAAATCTCCAAATATCGAACCAGTGATCAGGAGATCTGCCTTGAATCAGATCAGCGTTATGATGGAGGATCCCCTGTTGCATCAAATACTTTTGGACGCAAATGGAATTGGCATTCTGAATGAAATGATGAAAAGCGCACTAACTGAAAGTGATTATAGGAATTATCCCGACTCTATTATACCGATTGTATCAATTTTCAAAAATATTTGTTTTTATCATGGAAATGTGAGAGAAGAACTAAGTCTGGATACTGATGTGTTTTATTGTATTTTAAGAGGTAATTATGATACTGATAATTATACGAACAGGTATGTTTCTTAACAAAAATGACACATCATTGTCTTTATAATGAATTTCACTTACTGGGAAATACCTTTTTTTAGCAATGAAAATTCTGAAAAATTGCATCGCTGAATGGGTATAAGAAACATCCCTAAAACTTATTGTTTGGTTCTTGGCTTCACTAAGTTTGTATTTAGTGTAGTTGTGATAAGCTCGAAGGTGGAAGAAACCTGACAATTAACGATAGCTTGATTTTCTCATTTTTCTCCCACTTACTCTTTAGGTATTGGGTGTATTCTGAGAAATACATTGACCTACATTATGGATTAGTAATGATGAATATACGTATTCAATATTGTTATGAATGATTTTAAATTACATTTGGTTATGTTGTACTATGGTACTGGTTCACAATCATCCTTTCATAAAGAATCAGAAACCTCATTTTGAGGTTTCTGATTCTTTATGAAAGACATTGAAGACAGCATAGAAGTCTGGTGTCGCCATAGAGAACGGCCACAGATTAAGAGAGGAATGCTTGAAATTGTTGAGACCAGTACATGACAACAAGTGTTTAGATGTCTTCGAGATCTATGAACGCCGACAAAGGTCCTGTTACTAACAGTCGTTTGTTGACAATTGTAACGAATTAAAGAATTAACTGTCTTAAACAAATTTATTTTTAACAATATTTCACTATCACAACTAATTCATATACAACACTTAGCAACTAACGTTTCATTTATCTTCACACTTAGAATTCTTTCTTTATACGCACGATTCACTTTCTAGGTACAGACTGCCATCTCGGGACGAGAAGCCGGCTTATATATTGGCAACGACCGTGCTAGATTTCTCTAGTTATTTCGGTAGTGGCCTAGACTGTTCGCGACGACTTGTCGACATCATTCCTTTCGCATTGAGTCATATGTTTGGCTGAATTTCATAAATACATCCTTAGCAACTGGTGAAATATGTTTCATAACCCTAGTAACTATCGTCCTATAAATACTTGGAAAAAATATTAAAAGTGGCCGTTTATGAACAGTTTAGCAAGTATATTAATAATAACAATTTACTAATGGACTACCAATCAGGTTTCAGATCAAATTATTCTTGTGAGACTGCTTTACAACTGACAATAACAAAGTGGAAGTCTTTGATAGACGAAAATAAATTTATAGTTGTAGTCTCAGATTATAAACGAGCTTTCGCTCATGCGAGCTGCTGTTGATTAAATTGCAGTATTATGGAATTCATGGGACAGTTCTAAAATGGTTTGATAATAACCTGAAAGGTCGTTCTCAAATTACCAAGGTGAATGATGTAATCTCCAGTGAAAAAAATATAACCACCGACATTCCCCAGGGCAGAGTCCTAAGACCCTTGCTATTCATTCTTTGTTTGAATGATATCAATTTTGTTCAAGACTATGAGTCCATTAATTTGTTAGCAGATGATACTCTTGTAGCTGTCAACAGTTTGAACCTGGATGAGGCCATAGAAAAAATGAACAAATGTTTGGAAATTATCACCAATTTTTTTAATATTAATAAGCTCAAGTTGAATACTCTCAAAGCCAAGGCCATGATAATAACTTCAAAATACAAATATAGGCAAATCAATGTAAATAACACAAATATATCAACATATAATGAAACCATTGAAAAAGTGCAAGAAATAAAATATCTTGACTTCAAAATAGATAATTTTATCAATTTCAAAAGTCATTTCAACTACGTTCACAGAAAAATAAATAAAAAAAAATTCTTTCTTTCACGTTTTCTACATCAATAACGGTCTATACAACTATAATCCAACCTCACTTTGAATATTGTCCAAGTTTACTGTCGTTACTAGATTCTAACAGTATCGCTGCATTACAAAAATTGCAAAATAGAGCTATGCGAATCATTCTAAAATGCAAGAAGTCCACTCTTATCGAGTCAATGAATTGTACTGAAGTGGAATCCATTGAAAACCCGATTATAACATCTTTCAATGATTTTTATTTATGAATTGTTGAAAGGACAGTTAGTTACCTTCATATTTCAATCAATTTATCACATTCAATAATCAAATTCACAATTATCAGACCAGAGGAAGTTCAAAGTTTCATGTAAATAGAATCAATCACAAAAAAACATAATTCATCATTTCATAAAAGATTGATTCAATATAATAATCTACCCATTCATATCAAGGATAGTGCAACACTGAGTTCATTCAATTGCAATCTTCTGGGGTACATCAATGAAAAGATAACCTTCATCTTGTATAGAGTCAGAGTCAGAAATGCTTTATTGTCATAAAACATTAACAAAAAGGTCAAGAATTTAAAACAAGATATCAATATGGCTCAAGCACACTTCAAAAAGTCTATGGTAAAAGTCTAATAAAAAGTTTTATATGATAAGAAAGCTGACTTAAGAACTAAAACAATCAGAAACATTAAAATAACGGTCAAGAATTAAAACAAGATAGCAATATGACTCAAGCACACTTCAAAAAGTCTATGGTGAAAGTCTATGATAAAAAATTTTATAAGTTGCAATTATAAGTTGCGAAGTCATCCGAAAGAAATTCCTCAATACTTTAATAAGCTTTATTTAGCAGAAGTTTTTTTACTCTTTTTCAAAACTGTTTGTAGCATGTTAACTTTCTGATTGAAAGCGAGATATGATATATGTATTATTGTTTCACAAACTATTGTATTTAGTAACAGCAGATGATTTTCATTCATTTAATCAAATATGTAATTGTTATTATTAAAATTTTGGTATGTTAGGATTTCTATTTCAAATGAATATTATTATTATATAAATACATTAACATAGTTTTGGAATTCAGTCTTAGTCATCTCCAGATGATGCCAATGTGGTTACCATTTAGTATTTTTGTTTGTGTTTTCATTTCACCCAAAAGGTTTCAAATTTTACCCATCACATTATAAATATTTTAACTTTCAACCAAATCGATAATTTCTGCAGTGCCATTTAATTTTCAGGTCTATTTTTATATTTTGCCGAAGAAAGAATGAGACAAGATGCAACATCATTGTTATTTATGTTGATATTTAAAGATTTCATATTGGGAAATCCATCCAGAGCTAATTTTTCCTTGCCAAACCTCGTGACAGATAGAATGCATTTGCCTTTCATTTGTAGTTCCCATTGGATTGCTAGTGAATACTCCAAGGAAAATTTAAAAGGTAGGTTTTTAAGATAGTCGAAGGACCTCCTACTAGTTCACGATCCAAAGACATCAAACAAATTTTTCATATGAAAAGGTTTTTGGTGAGAAATGATATTTTCTTAAAAATATCTGATGATTCTTCAGAAATATTTCATTTCATTACATAATATAATTCAGCCATGTGAGATTCTACTATTATTTATTTATTTATTCAACGGCGAAGCCAATTTACAGAAACATATTTAACAAAGTGTGAGGAACTACAAAGTATTTTTGAATGCTCATGTCTGATGTCTACATTACAATTTACAATTTTAGAAAACATTTAGCAAAGTGTGAAATACAAAATATTAATAAATCCTTCCAAAAACTCATCCAATTTTGAAGTTCTTAATTTTCTTACTTAAAATTCTGTGTCTTATCCTAAATATCCTAAGGATATTTCTCTTAAAGAAATCAAAAGTTTGTATCATACAAAAAATTATGAGATTTTTTCCAAATACTTGCCATAAGAATATAGTGTTGGTAGATAGAATTTGTTCAACACATGTCGTGGTTTCGTAAACTTTCAAGTGAAAATCTCACGTTGAAGTGTGTTTTTTGAATACGTTAGTGTGGGGTCCTTTTAATATACATAGTTCAGGATTATATGGAAGTTCTCACTAGTGAAAACAAATTCTAGACACAATAATATCCGATCGTTGGTGTTTGAGTTCGATTCAAATTCAGTGGAATGCCGAATTCTTTGGAGGATTTGAGAACCTGGTGAAGCGAAATGAGATCACTTGCGATGATCATTTGATGTATGATTTTGCGGACATTTTGAAACTGAACGACAACGATTTGAAAGCTATCAAAGCTTCTTCCATTGATTACTGCGTCAAATATTATTCAGACGCAATACAAAATGCAACATCCCATTCTTCTGTTGTTGAGTCGATTGACCAGCTCATTCTGTAAGTAACAATATTCAAAAGGAGTCAATGTAAGTGATTGTTGAATTTTAAGTATGCATAAAAAAATAAAGAATTCGAAATAAAACCTGGAAATATTCTTCTCTCCCAACTACCTACACAGTAGGTTCTGGTAAATGCCTGCCGGAAAACAACTACTTTCCCGGCTAATACCACGCTGGATATTGAATTATATCCGATAGACATTTATGCAAGATACCTCACAAAGGTCAATCTCGCAGATGTTTCATGTTCATCCAGCAGCAAGACCATGCTGAAATTATTCGAGTAGATCACCAACAGACCGGTTTCGAAGTATTCATCAGTGCAGGAAAGATCCGATCCACAAAGTGCCTGGGACTCCATTCCTGCACTGATGAGAGGTAATACCTCGAAACGGGTCTTTAGTTGATCTACCCGAATAACTTCAGCATGGTTGGGAGAGATGAATATTTAGAGATTTTATTTAGAAGTATTTATTTTCTTATACGTATGTATCTCTTCTCGATACAGTCTTCAGACAAGTTTTGATTTCAGGTATGTTTTTTTGTATAAACTCGTAACGAATATTGGGAACGAAGGGGACACTTTAAGTTTGCTCAACCATCCTTGGGAGCAGACTTTTGTTAGGTTTCTCAAAAGTTTGCCAGCATGTGAGGAGGATGCAATGTTGCTGAAAAAAGTTATTCAGTTTTTGTGCGAGCTTGCTTGTTTATATAAAACAACTGGTGAGTTTAGCTATAATAGTTTAATATGAGAAGCAAGTCAAGCGAAGTAACCTCAGAGTTCATTCATTATCATGTTCCAGGAAGTTGAATAACGTGATTATTTTATTGTCAATATGTTTTTCGAAATTAATTATTTTGATGTCGAGAAAAATATCAAATAGTTTTTGGTTTGTTCAGTTGGTAGTAAAAGAAAGTGGTATAATTTTGATTTATTTTACGTAGCTATCGCTAAGTCTTGTAAAGGGGCGTTAAAATACCCCTGCCGGGTGAAATGTTACAAGGCGATAAGAGTCCTTCTAAATGACCCCTCATCCACTGTAAATGTTGAATAATTATTTATTTTCTACTGGGTGTGGTGACAACTTCCCATTTTCTCTTTGACTCATGAGATTTCTTTTTTTTACAAACTTCTTCATTTCAAGAGGGATGATTCAGAAATATTATTAAATAATTTGAAATATTTAAATTTTTTTGTTAAAGTTCAAGTACTTGTGCAATGAGTTGATTGTTTCATACACATTTTTGCAAAATAAATATTTGTGTCTATCAGGACTTTGATACAATAGCAAAAATCATTCATTCTTTTGTGTTTACTAATAATTTCAGGCAAACCTGACCCAAAGCATTTTTCCTGGAAAATCATATTCTATTTTGCAACATAATTTTTTTTAACAGTTGTTCGTTGTTAACTCAGTATATCACAATAATTCGTTTCAAAAAACTATACTTCTAAAAATTTGTTGCTATCATGAATTAAAGTGAAATGATTTCAATATTAATTATTTAACTTCCTCAAGAAATATCAAATCTTAAAGTTATTTTCATTTATATCAATTATTAAGCTTCAGGAAAAGATTGTTGGATACATTTGATGTTGAAAGACGAATCACAGTCGATATTGGATTTACTGAGTATTGACAACACTACTGATGAAATAAGAAAGGGTATTGGACAAGAACTTCTAAAATTGATAACGACATGTGTTCGCCAGGAACAGCATTATATTGATTATCAGTCCCCTCCTTTTACCGTCAATTCGAAACCTTGGACGTTCATCATCAAAACTATTGCTGACAATTTGAGTTTTAGTGATTCACAACATTTCTATAATTTGGGTGAGTTGAAAGTAATTATATACTTTTATTTTTACTATATCTGAAATTCTGTTTCAAATTTCAGCTTATCTGGATTCTTTACTTTCTTGTCTGGTTCATCTAACGGCCTCTCTTGGTTGGAGT
>WOGO01000161.1:2233-28722 GCA_015342085.1 Leptinotarsa defecta
GCGTACAGCATTATGAATATCAGAGTCGCATGCTGCAATGAAAGTATCATCTGCAAAGAGGTTGATGAATTCACAGTCATTATTGAAATTTGTCATTCAAATAACGTATGAGTAAAACAGGGCCAAGTACACTCCCTTGGGGGACCCTGGTATACATTGCTTTTGGGTTTGATAGGAAGTTGTTTATTTTAGTACATTGAGATCTGTTGAGTAAATAACTTCCGAAACATAGCAACACCCTACCAGTTATTCCATAATACTCTGATTTTGATACTAAAATAGATATATCTATAGATTCAAACACTCTTCTGAAATCCAAAAATACTGCTACTACTTATTTATTGTCATCAATTGACAGTTTCCATTTAGACAAGGTGAGTTGAAGAGCAGTTTCACATGAGTGTTGAAATCTAAAATGTGATTGATACTCCATCAAAAGGTTGTTGTCTTTAATTTATGTGCATTTACATTAATCCACCGCACTCTCCCTAAAAGTATCCCTACATAGTCAACTAGAACTTTTCAAGATTCTACGTGACTACCATTACACAAATGAAAATGAAGTATCGTAAGTTTGCTGTGCATTTGGCAAAAATAGGCATTGATGTAAACCCATTATGCTCATGTGACGATTTTTCATAAATGTAGAAGTAAAAATGATGATCCTTTAAATTTAAGCTGTTACTCAACTCACTTTAGCAGTATAGTTTCTATTTATATTTGAAATATATGAAGCATAAACAATTTCAGAGTTGCAAAGTTCAAGAGCTTTCGAATTACTTTGAATTGAATTCCTTTTTTCTAGAAAAATTCCTATACCGCCTCTTCCTTAATAACATGGTGAATCAGCATAGTTAAAACTCAGAAGATTTTACTAAAACTCTACTTCATTCATTGAGATGTAAAATATCACCACAATATTCAAACCAATAATATACATTTAATGTCACATAAATGGAGCATTTCAGTGTTACGAAAATAAGTTCATTGCATCTTACTTGACGGCTCTTGTCTTTGGTTTTGAAGAGCATGCATTGTGTTTGCCAGTTCCGCTGCACTCCCAGGGATGATCCTCACACACTGAGGATGCAACGTCCAAGTATGGCCTTCCAGCTGAACCCTCAAGTCTCCATCCGAATATACTTTTAGAACTTTACCAAGTTTTCCTAAAGACTAGAGAAAAGGTAAACTATAGATTTTCATCTTTTTGAACTAACTAGCAACTACAAAAGATTATTAACTTACATTTCTCATGATTTCAATCCATTCTCCGTGACCTCTTTGCAATTCTTTGACTTTTTCTGCATCTGTTATCAATGTTACTACATCTCCCACTGCAAAACTATTGACTTTATGAAGAGTGATGGGATTGAAAGTCCAACGATTGTTGCAACCTTCGTATTGAACCCTAATGTCACCTTTGTCTGTTACCCGATGAACAGATCCAACTTTTCCGATGTACTGAAAAGGTTTAATAAATTTTAATGATTGAAATCGATGGTTTCGAGGTGCAAGGAAAGGAGAAAATGTAAAAAGTCCCTATCAATCCATAAGTTTTAGTAATTTATTTAAAAAGATTCTCTTCAACAGAAAGACTCAGAAACAAATTGAATGTTGTCATCGATTTTCCTTTAGAACGATTAGATATGAGCAATCTATATGCACTTTCGAATCACAGTGGGACTACTTACAGCGGGCATACACAGCATACAGCAGACAACCCTACACTGGCACGTATTTAACGATTCACACGTGTTCCCAATTTCACTAAATTGGCCTGTGAGTGGAAAGGCATACGTCCTCTATTATGAACAGGAAGGAACGAAGTCACACCTTGGTTTAGAATGGTTTTATAAACCAAAACCGGTCGTAACATATAAAAATCTTAGTAGAAATTAGACAAAAGTTTCTTTATCCAGAATCAGAATGTATATATATATAATGATCTGATTTAACAAAGTTGGTTCTTACATCAGCCATCCTGGGATTCCATCCTCCATGACCCTGTTGCATAGCTTTAAGCTGGTCCACTGAAACAGTAACTTTTACT
The DNA here is from genome assembly GCA_015342085.1 of Leptinotarsa defecta. Classification (NCBI taxonomy): domain Eukaryota; kingdom Metazoa; phylum Arthropoda; class Insecta; order Coleoptera; family Chrysomelidae; genus Leptinotarsa; species Leptinotarsa defecta. The sequence goes on from WOGO01000161.1 coordinate 4,284, forward strand.
TTATCTCCGATTCCAAAAGGGCATGGACCTGATCTACTAGGTCTAATTACTTGTTGATCTACATTTTGGCCTGAAAAGATCAATATTTACAATGCAACATCAATAGAAAGAGGCAGGGTAAAGTTTAATGATAAACAATTTTAAAGATAACAATATTTATGTTGGTGCATTCATAATAAACTGCTAATGAATATGAATTTAAGTATATCTCTAAACATTAAATGTGCTGTTTCAATAAGAAAAAACATTTGCAATCTTAGTTCATTGACATCAATTAACAGATATTTATAGAAAAGTTTAGCTAGACAAAATATAATTGATGAAAAATTAACATATTGTGATTAAAGATAGTTATTTAAGTAACACAATATCGCTGTTGAATTGAAGGGGTTATATTTCAAGGAGTGATTAATTTTTGGGAAAGAAAGTTTTTAGCTTTCTACTACTCCATCTTGATACAAAAAACTGTTGACTCTTCCCTTTGAATAGATCCGATAGTTTTGGAAATTAAGTATTTCAGTTGCCAATCAGCCAACCACATAAGTCTTCTGAAGATTCATGGGTAAAACGAGGTCTTGTCATTTAACGTGCGATCCCAAGGGCTTGATATAAAAAGAGAAATAATAATTTCTTGAAGTTGACATAAAATTTGTGACACTCAGGAGAACTTTTGTGTTTGGGAGTGAAACAAAACTCCTGTAGTTACCGAAGAATTGTCTGCAAGAGATTTGAACGAAATTTAAGATTTCCTCTCTGGTCAAGTATCTGGATCTGATGCACATTATTCTACAGAAGAGTTTCTGAAATATTAATTTATTGAACAATTAATCGTTTGCCTTTGAAAAACATGTTTTTATTACACATTCAATATATTCATATTATTGTAAATATGGCATGTACAAAATTATTACAATTTTTCTTTATAGAGGGCAGGGAAAGCAGCAATGGTGGGTAATTCATCGAAACATTTTAGCATATCTCATATTTCAGTTGATTGGAGTTAATTTGATCTATATAAGTGTTTGAAGGCAAAAATTATTCATCATATTTCTCATACCTAAAACTGGAAGATGATCTGGATAATAATATCCGCCAGAAGAGGATTCTACGAATTTTATGTCACAATTTCCTTTGTGGCCCAACCTATATACATTAGTAGATCCATAATACCAACGGACATTCACCACCGACCTACTACTCTCGTTGTCCCAACCCCTGATGTCCAAAACAATACCAAGCTTTCCTAAAAGTGAAAGATATGCAATGACGTGGAACAGTATTGGGAATACAAAAATTAATCACCTTCTCCCCCATCCTGATTTCCCCATTCCCAATTGAAGCCCCTTACTACTTTGGCATCAACAAAAATCCCCCTCAATTCACATTTTCTACCATTGGCACGTGGTGGAAGATCGACCCTAAAAAAATTTACAGAATTTTTGATTTTTGAATTGTGTTTCAGTAGAAACTGTAACTTTTACCGTTAACAAACAAAAAGTTTATATTAGTTGGGAACTGGTTCTTGTGAATTATATTAATTCTCAACTCAACCAAAAATGCCTGAATAGTGGTTATTCTTACCATCCTATATTTCATGACTTTTCGAAAAATATTATGCCAATTACAACAATTTACTGAAATATCAGATTTTTTATACTGAAATCAATGAAACAGTGAAAGTATATGTGAAATTCAGACATACAGATACAGACAACAAAAATACAGTTACTGACATCAAAATACATAACTGGTTGTATAGGTTGTTCGTCTTTCTATCTCCTTTCTAGAACTGACACTAGGGTCAAAATACTTCCCAATTAATACCAATATTTGGAAAACCAAACTTTTCAGTAAAGAGGTCATACTTACCCAACAGAATTTGCAGAATCAAATCTTTTGAAAGTATGAGTGAGGTTATGTTTATCTCCATGGTAACACATGTAACATAAGTCATAGTCATAGCAAATCATGCATTTGTACCGCATTCCACTGATTCCCTGACTGTTACAACCATCACATACTATGTTTGGTTGCCTCACACCTAAACAATCAATTTTGTTTAGAAAAAATAAAAACTGTCAGTGAATAAAGATTTTTATTATCTATGCATCATTGATATGGTGACAAAAGATGAAATAACCATCAGCATATGTTAGCAAACTCACACGCTATTATTAAGATCAATTTCTATAATTGTTGATGCAGTTCTTAAACAATAAGAAATGCATGTAAATACTAGAATTTCATCCAACAAAATCTAAATTCTAACGAATTCTTACCAATTTGTGCATTATCAATGATTCTCAGATCAAACTTCCCTTCATAACCGACCCTATAATTTGTTCTGGATCCGTTATCCCATTGCACTACAACTGTTTTATCTGGTGCTCCAACTGTTCCTGTTCTTCCTATTTCGCATACTGTTCCAATATGCCCTTCTCCCCCATCTGAATTAATTAAAAGAAGTAATTTTTAATTTAATCGAATAAGGTCTGTTTAGTAATGTAAAATATTCACTGATTTCTATACAGGTTCTTCCTTTGAAAACTAAAATATGATAGGTAAATTAAAAAAAAATAAAAATAACATTAATTCATATTCATCGTTTGCCATATACTTATAGTAAAGTACTAGTTAAGTGATTGTGAATTTCGCCAAACAAATACCAACTTTCGTATCAATATCAACTATACAAGATTATTTTGGTTCTTAAATTTATTTGGGAGATTATGATGAGATACTATGTTGAAAATTAAAGAATTTTTGCTCGAGTTGGTGGTATATAAATTAATATTGGTACATATTTTGAATTTGTAATTATCCATAATTTTGATAAAGTACAAGATTAGGCAAAATTATTCCAGGTTATAAGAACATATCTGAAAAGGCAATTTGATTATCTGTCATGGATCTGAAAGAGTTGAAGAATAGAGAAAACTGTACAGTCATAAAACTTGGAGCAATTTTATCAACCTTTGCACCAATTTTGATTGATAATACGCTTTTTTGTCATTGAACCCATTGAGAAGGCATTTCCTACACAAAATATTGAAAAGAGAGGTAGGAAACCATTAGAATCGAAAAAAAGTCTAGCTAGGAAAGAATTTGAAATGATCTTGAACATACAAAGAAAATCCACTGGCCCCTGCAGTGAAAAGATCTATTGTTGAAACTTTTATCATTTATCATATGATTCATAGGTTAATTAATATCCATTTTTTTTTCATCACTGGCTCAAACTGTATATCTATGTAATTTATGGAAACTGCAATGAATTCAATGAATAACCACACATTTGTTTGTAAACTGCAACACAAATATTGCTAAATTCAAACAATAGAATTTTAGAAAAAGTAATGGTTGATTTGTCAGTTCTACCTTGGTTTTCCCAGTTCCAGTCAGGCCCCCTCACGATTCGAACACCAGGAGTCCACATGTTATGTCAAGATTCCTAATTTTACAGTTAAAACATTTTCAACATATCAAGAAAACTGAAGTATTTTGCAGGAAATAGAAAGCTTAACTTTCACACCTCATTTAACAAAAACAAAAGTAGTTATATTTCTTAATCTCCAACTATTTATTGTTAATTACATTATTCTTGAATCATCTACTTATAAACTGAGTATATTTATAGCAACTTCAATTAGTTCGTATCTTTCACTTGTGCGTAAAAGCAATAAATAAACATCTAACAATACAAAATAAGGTAATCTGACATTTCACAAGTATTTCCGTTTCTCTAGTTATTTCGTGACTTATATGACATGGAACAAAAAACAAACGTGGTGGGTTTCCCAATGAATAAACCAGTGCCATTCGAGAATTAATATTATTCGTGTCAAAGAGTACTTCCTAGTGTCATGTTATTATGATCAATTAAATAATTAGAAAGCTGGAAGCAGTGAGCAAATTTTTAATATAGTTTTTGTTGGTGAAACTAGTGCACTATCGGTATATTTATATTAATGTAAAAAGAAATAGTGGGCAGATATATTAAAAGTTAACAAGTTTTACCAATGAAAAACGCTATTAGTATAACCCATAGAACTGTTTTGTGATTGAGGAGGGGTTGCGTGCGGATTATCAAAAATTTTCAGTGCCATCTTGGGAACGTTTTGGAGGTAATAAGAGAATGTGAATGAAAACATGCTATCACTTACAAAAGGAGCTTAAAATGAAGTTAGCAAAAATGTAACAAATAGGATCCTCATATATGTAGGCCAGAAAAAAAATTGGGTGCACTAGATATGTGATAAAATAATAAGATGATTGTCATGAGACATGTACACATGCCTATTATGTAGAGTAGTATAACGCAAAGTGTACATGCGAAGAGATTGTTGTCTTTAGACAGTTTTTATAAAGTGTCATTTTCGTAGTGAAACGTCGCTGACGTTTTTTTTAACCTCAAAATGATAACCAAATGTGGTTATGTCGATATCATTATGTGATGGTAGTTCAAATGGTTAGAAGGATGAAACAAAATGATATTTAGAATTAACACTTTTTTAAAAGTACAGAAACAGTTTATAAAACAAAAATATCTCCATAAATATATTTTTAAAATGGATAAGGCATACCTACGACATTTAGATGATGATCAATTTGAAATGACTTTCAAATACCAAAACCCAGAGCTAAAAGTAAATAGACCTTTTAATTTTAATCGAAAACTCTCCGAAACTGTCGAAACATTCTCAAGTCGAGTTTCAATTAATGTAGGTAAAGTTATTAACAAGAAAAATAAGAAACGTAAGGACCAAGAGACAAGTCAAGCAAATCAGTTGCTGGATGTAACATGGACTTTGAATGACAAAGAGATAGAAAAGGAGACACTGTGCCGTATAGTATTCCAACCTGGAAATCGTGTTGTCATGAAAATACTTGATAAACCATTCCAAGTTATAGTTAATTCTCCATGGGTAGATGCCATGTCCTTACCCATGTCAATTTTAGCAAGTTTTCCTACTTATCCTTCCAAGTTTGAAACAGTCTTCACAATGAAAACTTTATCGACATTTACTTGGTCCAAATCTAAAGATGAAAAGTCTTGGATAGACGTTGGTAATGATTTTGTTTACACACCCTGTAATGACGATATCGGCCATTATTTAAAGCTTATCTGTACACCAAGAAATGAACAATCAGAAGGGCCAAGTGTTGAAACTGTTTCTGTCTGTAAGGTCGACGCAAGTCCAGGACAGTGTCCGTTTGAAATGAGGCACCACTTCACTAAAGAAAGGACGAAAAACAATGAGTAGGTGAATATTTATATTAAATTATCTAGTTAATTTACACAAAACACTGGGGATTTTTCTGGGAATTCTGACGCAGTCCAAGATAATATTCAATTCACAAGGCAGTTGCAGAAAATGGGTAGGTATCGGAATTTATTGCCGAAATTCTTCTTGCTTGTGCAATTCCAGTTATAGATCTGGTAACTTCCAGTATCACCAGTCTCGTGGAGTGTTACTAATTAGTTGTATAACCTGAAATTTGAGAGTCCATCTTCGATGGGAATGAAAATCTAAAAGTGATACTTCCATTTTCTTGATTGAAACCATTTTCATTAGATTATTTGTATTTGTTTAATTTTAAATTTCAATAGTTATATATTTTCATTCATCAACATTTTATTTCACCAAGCCTGATTAATGCTAGAAAGTTGGACAAAAGTATTTTTTTATGAAGCAGAAGTGTTTTTTTGGTGCTTGGGAGCCATTTGACTTGTCCGTTTTTTCAAAGTTTTCAGAAAAACTTCAGCCTTATGGTTTATTCCGTTTTCTCTTCAATTTTTCCATACCACACATTCCAGCAATCTTGTTCCCAGAACTCATTTATTCAAGTTTTTTCTTGGATGTTTGTCGTGTACTTCTGTCCATTATTTGGGCTGTGATTTAATGCATCAAATTCGCATGAAACGTGAAGCGTTATGTTTGTCCCTTTATTGTATTGCTTGCAGTTGGTCTCCTTTATACAGACCGATTTTGTTCAGGTGTTCATGGACAATGTCCAGTCAGTAGCCATGTAATGATTCTGAGCTCATTCCTTCTTTGTTCTGTTGTTTTCCAGGAATATTTTACTGGTACTCTTTACGGTTTTTCCATCGGCCTATTACCCGATAGAAGATCTATAAGTAAGCCTCTATTCTAACAGGTAAGATTTGAATTGTTTAGTTAATCACATTTTTTATTTCAGGGTTCGTGTTGTTACTTACAATATCCTAGCTGACCTATACTGTAACTCAGATTATACTAGGACAGTTTTGCATCCCTATTGTCCACCATATGCACTGGAAATTGACTATAGGAAACAGCTCATTCTGAAAGAAATAATAGGTGAATTTTCACATTTATTTAAAAATTAGTCAACAGTTTCATTTTTAAACTATACTTAATTCCTTCACAATCTAATCCAATACTTTGAATCAAATATGTTGTCCGGCAGACTAACCTCTGCAAGGTACCTTGCATAAATGTCTGTTGGATATAATTCAATATCTAGCGTGGTATCAACCGGGAAAGTAGTTGTTTCCAGACAGGCGTGTACTAGGACCCACAGTGTAGGTAGTTGGAAGAGTTGAATATTTCAAGATTATATTTTGAAATATTTATTTCTTAGTATGTATGTATCTCTCATTGATACAGTCTTCAGACACTATTTCTATGTAGATTATTACTGGGTTTCATCATGATACTGCTAATATATCCGTCATGGCTTGATCAAAATGATTACATTCATAAGAAGCTGAACAGTGGCCATCAACATTCCAATTATTATTCAGTATATTTTAGGGTACAACGCCGATATTATTTGTCTTCAGGAAGTCGACAGGAAGGTTTATAAATATGACTTGCAAACGGTATTAGAACATTTGGGATATGGAAGCGAACTATCTCTGAAGGGAGGAGAGGTAGCAGAGGGACTTGCTTTGTTTTATTCGAAGGAACGCTTTCATTTACTGGAAACACATAGACTGGTTTTGTCCGAGCATATATCCACAGATGAACAGTTTTCGGATATTTGGGAGAAAATATCTACTAATGATAAGCTCGCTTCTAGGATATTGGATAGGTCAACAACTTTGCAAACAAGTGTTTTAGATGTTTTGGGCCAAGAGGAAGTTTTGGTGGTAGCAAATACTCACTTATACTTCCATCCAGATTCTGACCACATAAGGTTGTTACACGGTGGTTTGTGTATAAGATATCTCGAGAATTTTGTCAAGGAAATGAAAAGAGAGGTCAGTGGAAATGTTATTTGAATAAAATTGGATGTCTTGTTATTCCTATGAATCTATAACATTTTTTAAATTATGATTCTTTCTAGATACCTAATAAACGAGTTTCTTTGATATTTTGTGGGGATTTCAACAGTGTACCAGAATGTGGCATCTACAAGTTATTCACACAAGGAGAGGTTCCAAAAGATTTCATTGATTTTCAAAGTAGTAAGTATTGAATGTCGAGGTTCTATATTATTTTCGAGATTCTATATTATTTTACAGTTTCTGTCAATGCTACAAATCATATTCCGCAAACATTTTAGAATCAGAAATAGATTTTTTGAAATACGTATGACATCACTTTGGGTATAGAAATTATAGTTCTCACTTCCATGTCGTCTGGGATTATGGCAGTTTCTAGGATGAATTTACAAGAGTGGTTACTTCAAACTTAACTTATAAACAACTCAAACGTTGATTATATAAATACACATATACATACGTATACACATATATACACATGCATATATACACTCACATATACATACATAAACACATACATATAATATGAGGTATCATTGTTGCATAATAAAGCAAACACTCATACTGACAATGTAAATACAAATGATACAAATAGGAAGAAAAACTGGTGGAAACAGAGAGTAATAGTCGAAGAGAAGGTGACGTTGGAATGTTCAACTAATTCAATATATTACCTACCATAGGATGTGGTTTATATCCTTAGCCTAGAGAGAACTTCGATTAGGAATCCAGTTCATAGACAGATTTCAATATGTATTTATTGGAGATTGCTCTAATGTCTGAAGGAACTAGGTTTATTAGTTTTGGGCCAGAGTATGATATAAATCTCTGAGTGCAAGTTAATCTACATTCGTTTTTTGATGACGTTTGGCTCGGGTTTCATAATTATGATTTATATTAGGGGTGGGGTTATTATGCATCCATAATATGCAGTGATAAGCATAAAATTTTCTCACATCAAATAAGTCAGATTCTTTGTATAGTGCTACAGTGGAGTATCTTTTTTTACAGTTAAAAATGATTTTTGGGATAGTATTTTGCATTACCTCTAGATTATGTAACAGGTTTTTGCTGACGCCACCTCATATTATAATGTAATATCTCAGAACTGATTCTGCGAGTGAGTTATACATCATTGTTAGTAGCTTTTTATTATTAAGATTTCTGAGTTGGTAGAATTTATAAGATAGTTCACAGGAATAAATTGCATTATTGAATTCATAGGTCGGTTCATTAATGAAAAAAATATTTAAATATAATGTATTGATAAAAAATGAAAATTATTTATAATTATTCATTAAGTAATAATTTATAAACCTTAAATGAGCTGATTTCGATCGGGACAACCAGTTGATTTCAAATAATATTTAATCTTCGCTCGCGCTGCCCTCTATCTCAAAAACGATTCAACGTATGAAAAAATGTTTTAAACAAAAGTTGTAGAGAATTTAATTCTCTACAATATTGATAATAAATACAATTAGCATAAAACCCTTAGGAAACGAGGTATTGGCAGGAAACTTGCAAAAAGTCGTTTTTTTTTTTTTACTTTTGACCCCCAATTTTTGAAGTTACGGCCGTCGAATCATATGTGAATTTTGAGAATACTTTTATGACGCCAAAATACAGCTGGGTATGTCCACTTTTTTAGGCAAACCGCCTAAAATGACTGGACTAATTCATTCCACCACTCTTGAATATTGTATTAATTTTTCTGTTCAAAATAACATTTTCATGGCGATCCTTCTTCAGTCTAATATAAACGCTAAGTTCTCGTTGTCAGTTACAAATTCAGTTTCACTTAATACTTCAAAAACAAACTTGAATGGATATTTTTTTAAACAATTTTCGTTAAACTTCAACTTTTATTTCAGACAAAGAAGAATCTATAAACAATATAGAACTGAAACAGTCCTTCCAATTGGCTAGTGCGTGCGGAACTCCAAAATACACAAACTTCACAGCAGGGTTCCAGGAGTGCCTGGACTATATTTTTTATGAAAGGAATAATTTTCAAGTCGCCCAAGTGGTACCTCTACCGAGTTACGAAGAAGTTTCTGCAAATATAGCGTTACCGAGTGTAGTTTTCCCATCAGATCATATTGCTTTGGTGTCTGATTTGAAGTGGTTATGAAATACTGAGAATATATTTGAGACAGTTTTTTTACACGTGATATATGTGTATGGACTCTCCACTAATGTAATTGGAGACCAATTTGAACAAGATCAATTTATATTCTATTGACTACTCAGTTTGGGGACATATGTACAGGTTATCATCAAAAATAAAAACAGTGAGATATATTTTGTTTTCTTTTCCCTGAATATTCACCCATTTGGACATCTATAAAAATGGAAACAGATTATTCACAGAAATATCTATTAATGATGCATAAAATGTAACCTGTGTAACAATTTTTTTATTAAAAATTTGCTAACTGAAAACAGAACTGGAGCCGCTGGCTTAGAATGAATCTGTCACAAACACTGTTTCCACAAAGCAAAACTAAAACACTCCATATGCGTTTCACAAATCAAGAACGAGTAGGTCTGTTGTCAGGAGACAGTGTTTGTGTTTGTTTCAGGAACAAAGTTATCCAATGAAAAAAAAATTGTTAGGTTTGGTTGCATAAACTAAATCTATATATAAATATATATAAATCTACTCTTCAAGTTAGGGATTAGACAATTCTGTGGACATAATAACAGGATAGGTATATATTTTGTAGTTCTACAAGTGGCTGCCTGGTATACGTTTTTTTTGGAGCAGTTTTCAAAAACAATTTAATTTTGGAAGGAACTCATTTTATTATTTCTAAGTGGTGAATAAGCTCTACTTACCATTCTTCAAGTGAGAGATCTTATTGTACTTAGCAAGGCCGTAGCGAAAAGAAATACCAGCGGGGGAGGGAATCCAAATTTTCCCAAGGCCACCAGCAAAATTTCCCAACTTTCAAAAAAATGAAAGCCTAGGGATTAGTTACTACTATAATATATTGATTTTCTTACTTAGCTATCCAAAGATTGGCTGAATGCTTATGTCCGTTAGGGTATGCACAAACAAAAATAAATTTTGGTAATTATAAAAATAATAATGGGAATTATTCTACTTTAGACCAAGGTCCTTGGTCTTCCACCATATCCACCATGTATAGGAATATTCAATACAAGTCGAAAAAATAGCGAAAAGTTGGGAATTTTGTAAAATTATCACTTCAAAATTTGTGGACTGTTCTCTTACTTGGGAGAAATTAAATATTTTTGAAGTTTTCAAACAACTCAGAATTTCAAAGTATGGGATCCCCAAGTTCTGCATGTTGGGAAATCCCAACCTTCTCACGGTTGATTCCATTTTCTTATTACCTCTCCCTTTCTTTTCTCTCATTTGAATTTTTTCATTTTTTTTTACTATTATTTTTTTCTATCTGCACGGCCCAAAATTTCCCAACTTTTTCTCCAAGTCGAAAAAGCAGGGGGAGGCTCCCCCCATCCCCCCATGGCGACGACCCTGGTACTTAGTTTATAACTCTGTATATTTTTAAGATACAAGTGAGGAAAGAACTCAGTCTCCTCTGAATCATTTTCTAAGGATCCTTAGACAATGTCTGAATCGTTCTTTAACGAGGATTTAATGAAATCGTCATGATGCATTTTTTATTCAGTTATACATATAAGAAATGAATAGAAAATTTCATTTTTCGTGATGATCTATAACATTCATCAATTAATTGTGGCATTCCTAATCCTAGCATCCTAATTAAGAAAACTTACCCAATTACTACCTATGTTTACTACCTAGGTACTTGAGTTATTAACTTTTTTTATCATTTACCTATATTAGACATTCCAGGAAAAAGAATTATTTTTATTCAAACAAAAAAGAGATTTGCAGTGAAAGTAAATACACTGTATTTTTGAAAATTAATCAAATATTCAATAGTTCAAAATATTCCTTTTTGACATTGGTAATTTCTTGACGACTTCAATACAAAAAAATTGGCGTATGTAATACCTATAAATATACATAAATGCCGACAGATTCCATTTCGATTCATTCAACTCGTTGGGATTTATTGTATAACATCCTGATGATGCTTGTATAGTTATGCAAGCGATTCTGAAATATGTTAAAAATCTGTTTTTTTCGTTAACCAGCTGATCTCTCTCAACGACAACCCTCAAGAGTCGAATAAAATAAATCACCTAATCTTGGGATGTATGAAGTTGACTTGTTAGGTTCATCACAAATAATTCATTTCATCCTCTTGACACTGAAGTATATTTGATTCAATCACGAACATGAACGTATTATCCCAATTCTCAAAATAGATGCAACGCTCCCAAATCTTTCTGAAGATCAACTACCTTCTTTTCCTATTCTTTCATCAAGCATCTCTCGATTTAGCGGCTGGTCAACGAGAAACGCCGACCCTAACCGCCGAACTTAATCGATTTCAAACGAACAATCCCAATGAAGCGGCGTGCTTCAGTTTATGTCGTGCTATTGAGAAGTTCGTTTCGCTCTCCGGTGACTAGCGCAAGTACGTTTACGCGCAGGGATAAACAAAACAATGAATGAATATTTCTCTCAGGAAAAGTGAAGTGTTGTGCATCAACATGCGGTGTTTAGTTCTGGTGACGCTACTCATGTGCGGGTGTTCCTCCCTGCAGCACGATACTTTTATCGAAGATGAAATCCCTCCTCACGGAAAATGTCAGAGGATCAACATACCTTTCTGCACCGGGATCCAGTACAACGAGACGATCCTACCGAACTTGCTGGGGCACACGACGTTGGAAGACGCCGGCTTGGAGATTCACCAGTATTTTCCCCTGGTGAAGATCAACTGCAGCCCGGACTTGCAGTTCTTTTTATGTTCCGTCTTTATGCCCGTGTGTACCATCCTGGACCATCCCCTTCCTCCATGTAGGTCGCTCTGCATCTCCTCCAAGTTAGGGTGTGAGGGTATCATGCTGAAATTTGGGTTTCCGTGGCCGGATAATTTGAACTGTGATAAGTTCCCCGATAAAGGGTTGGATCCCGAGCAACCAGAACCCCTTTGCGTGGGGAACAACACGGTATCTCCTACTCCTCCCACTGAAACTGTTCCGTATCATCCAGTGCCTAAATTCAAGTCTCCCTACCACGGCAAAGATTTCGGCTTCGTTTGCCCTGAGCAGTTCAAAGTTCCTGAGGTTCTGGAATACTCCTTCAAAGTGGGAGATAAGACTGAGAAAAACTGTGGGGCGCCGTGTCACTTGATGTTTTTCGAAAACAAGAGGCAGTTTTCCCGAGTGTGGATTGGCACCTGGGCGATACTATGCACCGCGAGTTGCTTGTTCACGGTTTGCACCTTCCTCATAGATACGGATAGGTTTCGCTACCCAGAACGACCCATCATCTTCCTCTCCGTGTGCTACATGATGGTCGCCATAGCCTACGTGATAGGATTTCTCGCGGGTGACGTGATCGCTTGTCGGGAACCATATCCCAGCAAGCACGGAATCATCACTGAAAGTACCATCACGCAGGGTACCAAGTACGAGCTGTGCACGATTCTCTTTATGGTGTTGTACTTTTTCAGTATGGCGTCAAGTATTTGGTGGGTGGTGTTGACTCTGACGTGGTTTTTGGCCGCTGGCTTGAAGTGGGGCCATGAGGCCATAGAGGCCAACTCGCAGTATTTTCATCTGGCTGCTTGGGCTATACCAGCTATCAAGACTATCAGTATTTTGGCTATGGGAAAAGTAGATGGTAAGTGCTTTGGTAGAATAATAATACTATTATCTATTTATTCACTTTCTTAAGATTGTTTACAGTAAATATACATGAACATATAGAAATGGACAGTGAACAAATAAAATACATCTTACTAGACAGAAGATCTGCCTGTGTGTAAGGAATGAGAATACTGAATCTGACACTGAATGAGATTCATGCATTAAGTACTAAGATATAAATTTAAATTAGCTAAAAACATTTAAACAGAATATAAATAAATCCATAGTATCCTGCTCAACAAGCTTTCGACTTTTGGGTTATCCAATGAATTGATTACCCTCTTCAAATCTTACCCAACTCAATGGCCTCAAGTCTATCGAATATATAGCCACATCTCGTGTACCACAAGTTTCGAATCTAGGACCCCTACTGCTCAATATGTTCATTAATGATTCACAAATTATATTATGTAAGTACATATTTATAAATGCCATTGTTACTCCCTATTCTGTAATTGGGTTCATCCTGAAATCTGTTTTAGATCTGTTTTGAGGTCTGTTTTTTCGTTAATCAGCTGTTGCCCCCATTCGAACGACAACTCTCAGAAGTTGAGAAACTTGTGCGAGCTAAGGACTAACGAGGTCTTACCGTTTAACGTGTGATTCCTAACACGTGTGATTCCTAAATGAAATAAATAAATAAATGAGTAAATGAAAACAATTTTTTCGAGTTATTTCTAATATTTTTCAGAGAATTGAAGTAAACTGGTCTACTGCGCCGAAGGGAAGCAAAGACCATAAAAAATAGCGAAGAAGAAGAATTGAAGTAAAGTTGATAACTATTTGAGTCATATGATTTAATCTTCAGGTGAACTCAGTCATATTGTTTAGTTTTTGAGTATTTCAATCATGTGATTTAATATGAGTCATATTGATTGGTTTTTAAGTACTTGAATCAATGTGATTCAATTTCAAGTCATGTTCAATCATGTTGATCCCATTTTTTTAAAAATTCCTACATTTCTACAAAAATTTACTCAAATATAAAATTATGATATTGGATACCAGAGGTTCTCTACGTCATGATTTTAAATGGTTACATTTTAAATGGTTCCATGGTCATACATAGTTAATTTCAATTTGGTTATGAATCAAATATCAAAATAATGGATACGTCGATACTCCCTGTATTATTTTTCTATTCACATATTTTATCATGAACGTTCTGTTCAGTTTTTCGAAAGATAAATGGTCACCTTTCGAAAGAAAAGGCAATGAAGCAGATGCATACAGATTGTTATAAAACCTGTCATTATAAGTCAACCAGGGTTGAAATGGGAATGCCATCATATTACTAAACCTGTTTAAAATGTATACTCAACCACTCACGATCATTCGAATAATATTGAGAATCTATGCGGTCACTTTTAATGGATAAACGAGCGAACGTTGTTTACAATGTTTACATTTGGTGGTTATGGGGATAGTTGTTAGACCAATTTTTTATTTCTTCATTCATGAAAATTTCTTCTCAACGATCACTTGAAGCAAATGCAGCTTCAAGATGTCAGCCACTATCGTAATTTCATATTTTAGTAAATGAGTTACTAAGTCAAAATATGTTTGGTGTTCAACAAAACGAATGGAAAATTTTGTGCTACAAATGACATAATTTCTGTAAAACTTTGCTGGATATGATTCATACCAAGAAACAAAACGAGATATTGATCAATCGTTTTTTGTTATGTAATTTGAAGCTGAAAAACTATTAACTTTGCCTGGTTTAGTGATCCAAAATATTTTCAAATGCGTTTTTTTCTATTGGTTGGTAAAGGGATAAAAATTGTCAATTTAGTTTTATGCCAAAGTTTCGCCAATTTGTCTAAATCCATCATCAGGGCTCAACCATTAGTTATCCATGTCAAAAAAACGTTTAAAATATATGTATCAGACAACATAGGTACAAACGAAAATGAGGACTAACCAAATGAAAACACATACACCACAGCCACATTAAAAAAAATATGTAGACCATGAATTCTTGTCTCAATGAATACCGTACCTAAAGTACAGTTGTTACCAGTAGCGTAGCCAGGAATTTCGTTCGGGGGGGTCCAAAACCCAGGGGATGCCCCCGGGAAAATTTTTGAAGTACTACTTAAATAGAGGGTTTAAACTGATTTTAACACTTTTTATAATCGGTGCAGTGAATTTAGTGGAGCCTCTGGAGTCACCCTACATTTTGTTTTATGATAGAGAGGATATTGTCAGAAATCTTTTTTAATTTCATGATTTTTCAATATTTTTATTCCATTTATGGTGAAGCAAATTAATTGTGTTTTATCCAAATAAACATAAATATAGTGTTGTAGTTTGTCCAAAGCTTCGAACGCTATTAAATAAATGATTAGGGCTAGAGAAACAACAGTGTAGAGCAATAGTTAAAATATATTTATAACGTTTATAATAATGAATTTAACAAAATGATGCTTAAAGTTACAGTATTAATCTCCTATTTCCACTTCTGATCATTTCATCGATTACTTTGTCATAGGGTACTAAATAGAGGGTTTTAAACTAATTTTAACACTGTTCATATTCGAAAAAACCTAATATTTCAAAGAAATATTTTTCAATATGAATTTTCAATATTTTTGTTTCTTTCATGATGAAGCAAATTAATTGTGTTTTATCCAAATGAACATAAATATAGTAAGGCTAGAGAATGAGTAAGGCTAGAGAAACAACAGTGCTGAGCAATAGTTAAAGTATATTGATAACGTTTAACATTACATAAATAAATTTAACAAAATAATTCTCTAAGTTACAGCACTAATCTCCTATTTCTCCTATCTTATAACGGCTATGATTCTTTTTATTACAATCCGTCATCTGGAGTACCTCAGGGGTCGAATCTCGGACCACTTCTGTTCTTATTATTTATTAATGACCTCAGTAATTATGTCCATTATAATAACTTATTTTTTGCAGATGATTTGAAAATATATTTACCTGTTGAAACTGTAGAAGACTAATAAATTGCAACGACAGTTAGAAAATATACAGACTTGGTGTGAAGTAAACAAACTATATCTTAATGCATCCAAATGTAAAGTAGTGTCTTATAGTAGAAAAATATCAGTCATCGAGTACAATTATCGAGTAGATACCATTTCACTGTCACGAAGTAACTCAATTAAAGATCTTGGTGTATATTTTGATCAAAATTTGTCTTTTTCCAACCATATTAGATCGAAAGTAAGTGAAACTTTGAGGGTTTATGGCTTCATATTTCGCAATTGTGGATCTTTTTCAAACATATCTGCTCTATTGACTCTTTATGTAGCCTACGTAAGGTCAAAATTAGAATACGGCTCTGTTCTATGGTCTCCATTCTACAATTGCTATAATAAAATTATTGAAAAAGTGCAACGTCATTTCCTAAAGTTTATTTACTTCAAATCTTATGGTATCTATCCTGATAGAGGTATTCCATATAAATCTCTTACCATAACATTCAATATTGAAAGTCTTGAATCACGCAGAAAACTGGAATAATTTTTCTGTGTAAATTACTGCACAACAATGTGGATGCTATGGAGGCGTTATCTTTTATAACTTTCTATGTGCCTCATTTCAGAACTAGAAGTACAAAAACTTTTTACAGCCACTGGCCAGAACTAATTTGTATCTAAAGTCACCTATCTTTAGCTTTTGCAATAATTTTAATTTAATTTCAAATTTGTGTGATATCAATTATGATTCCTTAGAATATATTGTTGACACTGCATCTCAGTATTTCATGGAGAATTTTTAATTTTCTGGAATAGTTTTGTTTTCTATTTTATTTTATTATTATTATTATTATTCATTTTCTCAAATTGTAACTTTGTAATTATAAGGATCGATATAATTTTTTTAACATACTTAGTTAACCCTGTGAAGGGTTTTTAACTGTTGGGTAATAAATGCTATTATTATTATTTCCACTAGCGGCGTGCAAAAGAGACTTACTGTTACAGTCCAGTTGAAATTCGGCCAGCTATACAAACACCGCCATTACACTACCCGATTGGTCGAGCCCAAACATATCGTCTGATAGTTTTTGATTTAACCAACAAAAGGACAAACCAACAGTGATATGATAGTTTAATGTTTGTAGAAAAGAGTAATGATAACTTTTCTTCTTTCACCTTCTCCATGCTTGATTTATTTTTTGATATGTTTTGAAATTTCGGGAAGTCCGTAACCCCCCTTCGCTACGCTATTGGTTTTTACATCTAAACATTTCAAGCTAAACTAAAATGGGTATATAATGTTTAGGGAAAAGCGCTTTTTGATTCCACTTCTTCATCTTTATGAGAAAGCTTTTATCCCACATTGCAAACCTCTGCTTTTGAAGAGGGGCAAGAGTTCAACCAAAACTATGAAATATTATATTCCTTTTTTTTCTCTCCAAGAACAAAACCCAAGCACTGTAGCAAAATCTTTAAGGCGCTCAAAGAGCTGTGCCTGTGCGAAAGTAGCGATTCACATTGGATTTGATTGGATTTGAAATTTTTTTGGAAAAACGTTCTCAGGAAGTTTATTCCACATAAACTCAGTTCTCCAAATGGAAGAGTTCTCAAACAGTGAAGTTTGAGGTGTACTGAGTTGAACTTCAAAGCGATGAGCAGCCACAGTTCGTCGAGTATTTTTGTTATGTACCGCTCTTGGTGGAATCAAGATTTGTGCTAAGTCACTTGAACACTTTCCGTAAAAGTATCTATATAAGAGAGACAAATAATAATAATAATAATAATAATAGAACGTCTTTATTCACCTGAAGTAAGAACATACAGAATATACAAAAAAATATATTGAGATGAATGGGCGGAGTGTCAGCAGAGCTGTTTTTAAACTCAACCTTTGAGAAAAAAATGAAATTTCGAATGAATAAATGAAAATTACAGTACATACAAACAAATAAAAAAATATTATTCAGTCACTAAATATTTTGTGTAAACGCATGAGTCACGGTCAGCATGAGGAAGGTGAACTAATCTTTGAGTCTTTTTTTAAAGTTTTTTAACGTGTAGGATCTGAGGTGCAGTTTCCTGAGTTTCTCTAGTTGCAGCCAACCTGATTCCTTCATGACCGTTGATATGTGGTCGTATTTTCGAATGCTCTCTTTGCTTCAGTTACAAAAGGCAGAACGTCGCCATTTATATGCGTTTTTAGTAATATCACGCAATCTTTTCGGTCCAAAGATCATTACTGCTGACTTTTTGGAGTTCAACTTCAATTTATGAGCTGATGAAATATCAAAGACGGTCTGTAGATCATGATTAATGATGTTTTGAGCGGAACCAATGTCAGGGAACTGAAAGGAGAAGTACAGTTGAGTATCATCTGCGTAATGATGAATTTTGCATTTTTCTACCGACTGATGGAAGTCACAAATATACAGGCTGAATAGTAAAGGACCAAGAATTGATCCTTGAGGAACACCTTCAGTTACGGGCAGAGTCTATGAGCGCATTCAGCGCATTCACAGAAAAACCGAAGAAGCTGAGTTTATCGCACAGAATGTCATAGTCAAGATTGTCGAAGGCTTTACTATAGTCCAGAAGTATTAAACAAGTCAATCCACTTTCATCGACCGCTTTGAAGAGGTCGTCGGTGATGGAAAGTAAAGCTGTGGTTGTGTTGTGTTGAGGTCTAAACCGGACTGTCCAGGTGTTATGATTTGGCGATCATTTATGAAGCTGCAAATTTGGTCCTTCGTGATCATCTCAACAACTTTTGAAAGACAAGGTATGATGGTGATAGGTGTCAGGTCAGAGAAATCCGAAGGGGAGTTGCACTTAGCTAAAGAAATAATCACACCGTTCTTCCAACAACTTGGGAAAACACCCTTTGTTGAAATGGCATTAGCGAGAAAAGTTAACGAATCCAATAGATGACTATCTAAGAGATGGATCATTAGGAGTGAGATATTGTCTGAGCCAACTCCGTTACTTTTTGAGACGATTCAGGCATTTCTGTATAACTGCAGACGAGACCGCACTGAAATGAAAAAGTTTATTAATAACTGAAGGAGAACGGTATCGTTCTAATAATGAAATTTGGTAGTTTGAACGCTCAGGTTGGGGAACAAATCTCCAAACTTTTTTCGATGTTCAAGACTATCAAAGTTTCTAGTGATGTTCGCGTCTCCAATCAGATGGGTGGCTCTTTTCTGAATGAAATGCTTAGGGGCGGATGAGAGCAATACTTTAAAGAAGGTCTCATCTGAGCTTTGTAAAGCATCAAAATTTACTGAGGTGTGTACAGTTTTCTGGTTCGGAACAGTGTTCCAAGCTTTTGAGAAGTAGCCTCTGCAATTCCAGCGACATGATTGTGCCAAGACATATTGGTGTCCATTTCAACTCCCAACAAACTTATCAAAGGAGAAAGCGGAATTGTCTGTCCTGACATCATTAAATCCGATTCGGACACAGTTATCTTTTTGGAGAAAACTGTTTTGTTGCATTGAATTGAACCTGGTTAGTTTCATCCCAATTGCCACATCTGCAGAAAAAGAAGATAATGTTTGAACTACTTGACGATCCGCTTTATTCACCAGATCGAGCCCCAAGTGACTTTTTTGTTCCTTTATCGAAAAATTGCGCTCAGAGGACAGATATTTTCGTCAAATGAAGAGGCATTCACTATTTGGACGGGTTATAATGATGGTAGTATTGCTGGAAGAAGTGAGGGGAGCTAAAACGAGACTATGTTGAAAAAAAAATTGTAAAAATATCTTGTATCTTTGTTAGGTCACAAATTTTTTTGGCCTCCCTCGTCATTCTTCTAGATGACTTGTAGAGCAATTAGGAACGTACATAAAATTGAAGATATATTAATACTTTCACCACACTTGACATTTATTAGCTGAATGTGCTACTACTGTCTGCTTCGATTTTATTAAATCACATTATTTCAGAATTCAGTGTAACACATTTTCTGGTCATCTCAGATGTCAGATTAACTGCTAGATGGGAGCTTTAATATATAGCGGACAAAGCGAACAAAGCTGAAAACACTATGTCTGTGGGTTCTCTGAAAAAAACATCCATAAAGCTTACTTAGACGGTTTGCGTCAGAGAACATGAAGCGATCATTATCGTCGAGTGGGTGCGTTTGAATTACTACTGCATATGGAAATGCTCAAATAAGAAGAAGAAAAAAAATTAAAAAAGCGCCACGCCTATTGTATATTCATATGGAAATCTCCGAGATTAGTTCATTTAACCAGACGCATTTCGAATATAATCCTTCTTCCTTCTGAAAATGGTTCAGTAATGGGATATTGCCTAGTTTCAATAAATTTTTCCTCAGTACTATACAAGTTTTTGACATTATTTATAGTTTTAGAGTTAATTGATTTTCCTGAATTATCTCTGTCATCAACAATTTTGCAAAAATTTTCGAACAATGCATTAAAAAAAGATTATTATCATTCTTTGATAAACATTCCGTCATAACTAAACGTCAGTACGGCTTTCTGAATAAATTATGCACTGAAAATGATATTATGGACCTTGTTGAAACGGCTGTCGATGCATTGGCTTGACTTGGCCAAAGCATTTGACACCGTATCCCATTGTCTACTATTAGAAAAATTATATACATACGGAGTGCGAGATAAGACACTATATGTCTTGCAGAACTATTTATCAAATACATTACAAAGAGTTAAAGTTGATGAACAGTTGAGTACCCCACAAGAAGTCACTATTGGCGTTCCTCAGGGAATTGTTCTTCGACCAGTTCTTTTTTTCACTTACATAAACAGTATCACAGAAATGACCGACTTTTATGGTCACCTCATCTGCTATGCTGATGACACAGCTATTGTATACACAGGAGAATCATGGGAAAATGTCTATAAATTTTCTGAAGACGGGTTCCAAAAGATTAAGACATGGCTTGATTATAATTTACTGACTTTGGAATTTTATGACATTTTCTCTGCAAAACACTGATCAGCCACTCAGAACAAAACTGAAAATAAAAAGTTTGAGATACGACTCACATCAATTATGTAAGTACATGTGATAGAAAAGACTTCAACTATCAAACAATTTTGAAGAGTCTGCCAATTTTGAGAAAGCTTGGAAAACGATTTTCTTTCATAAAAAGATTGAATATCAATGTCAGTGGTTGCTTTACCAAGTCATAGTAAGTCTTGAAAAAGTAGGCTGGAATGCCATCGATTCCAATGGCTGCTTTGGGTTTCAGTGTCTTAATCGCATTTTCAACCTCTTGTTCCTTGATATCACCAATTTCAATGATGTCTAGGTCATACTCAGGAGCTAGTGTGGCTATTCGTGAAAGTTGATTTGAAGAAAGTAGCAAAACCGTCAGCAATGTTGAATAATTCATCATTATCATAAGTGAATCTGTCAGCAACATCACAGTTTTTTCGACATTCCTTGATAC
Source organism: Leptinotarsa defecta (assembly GCA_015342085.1). Lineage (NCBI taxonomy): Eukaryota > Metazoa > Arthropoda > Insecta > Coleoptera > Chrysomelidae > Leptinotarsa > Leptinotarsa defecta. Next base: position 25,741 of record WOGO01000161.1, read on the forward strand.
AAGCCCAATATTTTTTGGGATCGCTCTGTAAGTCTCCCTCTATTTCTTTTATATAGGATTCATAATGCAAATTATGCGAACGTTTCACATCCATTCTGAGTTCAATATATTTCTGCGTTTTGACGTTGGATAAAAATCCATACAACAATGCTTCAATGAATCTATCGAATCTGGAATTAATGGAATAATGTACTTACTTTATAAATTTAATTCAATTGTTATTTTCCCAACTTCGTTTTTTAAAATTCTACCCACAGGTAGAAATTTCCAAAGAATTCTTCACAATTTGAAGTTGGTAACTATTACCACTGACATATGTCATGTCAACTGTCTGTCAATCCTAACCGATAGAAACGAATTGTGAAATTTCCACATGTGTACATTATCCTCTTTTTGAACATTTTAAACTGTAACGTATTTTATCAAATATTTTCTCTCAGTTTGGCCGGACCCGCTGCTTTTGCGTCTCTCTACAAAGTGAAGCCTCGTAATACAGAACGTGTGGTTGTAACATGAGGTACAATCGATACCACAAAATAGAAAAAAAATCATAAAGATGATTGCACAACTTTTCGTCGAGTACCCAAGTTGGTACGACCTGCCCGGTCCGTCACGTCTATCCGTCTTTATACCTGACTCACGAAGAAAGAGGAATTTGCCGTACTAAAGCGGCCAATTAGGAAGGAATGAATGAGAATACAAAATTCATCGCTTTGCCATGATCATGCCCGAGAGAAGTACCCTCGATAATAATAAGCCGAAACGAGATTTGAAGATTCTTTTGGCGGTGCATGGTTCTCACCAGTTTCCTAGAGGTTCTTGATCTCAGTTTTTTACGAATTTATTGATATTTCAGTAGTTTTCCAAGGTACCCAAAAAAGCACTAAACATACGACAAAAAAAAGTTTATGAAACTGTAACTCGACTGCAGAAAAGAGAAAAAACAAATGAAATAAGCTAACTAGTAAGAAACAATTTGAATACTCATAGTTATCATCGTTTTATTTAAAAAAAAATTAAATGAAACAAGTTTTTGATTATGTGATATAGACATTCCTGTTTATTTATTTCTATTATAGGTTATACTGAAGTCTTTTTATATTAAAATAATTTCAATTCAATTTAAATGCCGTATGCTTCAGTGAAAGATTTTGATTTCATTCATATAAAATGTGGCCTGTGTCAGCCAGATCATAATAACGAATCGATTTACATCTCATTTATCAAAATCGCCTCGATAGTTTAGGCACACATTCATTAATGTAAGTGCTAAGTCAAGAAAAAAGTTTATATGAATAATAAAAACATAACAAAAGATATACTGGTCCTTTTTATAGTTCAAAACAATGCATTTCAATAACCATCAACCGACTAGCAACTTATCTATCCAGTTACAATTCAACTTAATGATTCTACAAGCTCGCCTACGCCACTGGCACTAAGTTGAAACCCGTGTTGATTTTTTTTTCGATTATAATTAATCGATACTAAATATCACGAATGTGAAGTTTCCATCCATTTATACTACGGTTTGCATTAAAATATGCATACGGTGTCCCCTAGAATATAACATCTTTATTTCTCGAAGAGTCTGGAAAATAAACACTGAAATAAGTTGTAGTGTTATCAGACCGAGATCTGTGATTCTAATGGCATATTTACAGTGGCGTGTTATGTGTTGATGCCTTTAGAAAAACTACTGAATTAATTAATAATGAAGGGGACAAATACAAGAGCATTTAATGAAACTGTTTTTTTACACTCCCAAATACCGCCTTCCAGATGACTAGTTATATCTGCACCAGATACAAAAATATGGAACTCTAGATGAGTTCCTCCACTGAAAAGCCCACTGTCCACAATTAATTTCAAAACTCAACTCATTGAAATTTCTCTTCATCAACGACAAGTTTTTGCTCAAGTGGAATAAAAACTTAGGTATGGTGTTTACTACTGGGGTAAGGTGTAAGGAACACTCACTGTCGATCAATCCCAAGAAGACTGAGATGGTCCTTTTCACCAGGAAAAGAAGTTTATCGGGCTTATAACCTCCCGAAATCTTCAAAAGCAAATTTCTCTGTAGAGGTGAAATACCTTGGTACTATCCTCGACAGGAAGCTCACCTACATGGAACTCTCACCTACAGCGTAGAACAAAAAGAGCATATGTGGCTTATGAGCAATGTCGGAGGATAGTGGGACGCGCATGGGGTCTTTCACCCCGCGTGGTCACCTGGATCTACACTGCCATAATAAGCCCTATGTTAACGTACGGAACCATTGCATGGGGACCATTAGTTCTACAAGCAACGGCCATCCAAAAAGTATACCCAATACAGCGACTGACTTGTTTAAACATCACAGGAGCCATGAGAACAACACCAACCGTGGCAATGGAAATAATTACGGGTCTGACCCTTCTGGACCTGTACATTAAAGAGGTTGCGTTAATGGGCATGGTACGATTGCACACGGTTGGTGTAGGTAGAAGTAGAAATGGGTCAATTGAGGCTAGCCCTATGGCGAGAAGCGCTTACTGTGCAACCTCTGCTGCAGCAACCAGTGATGCACTTGAACCCAGGTTTGTGTTTAATAAACCCTACAAAATACAAATAAAACAGAACACAGAGTCAGATGCTACAAATGCAATATGCACATATACAGACGGCTCAAAAACCAAAGAAAGCTCAGGATGTGGAGCGTACTCTAGATGACTAAGCTTAAGGATGAATTGGGGGATGAGAAAAAATACCAGCGTGGTCCAAACAGAATTGGCTGGTATCTCAATCGCCACAAAAAAAATAACCAGGAAAGGAATTCCTGGCAAAAACATAAAAATCTGCACTTACAGCAGACAAGCCCGATTAGCCTTGAACAGACAACATGTTACCTCAGGGCTAGTACTAGAGTGTCACCAAGATTTAGCCTAAGCCTCTGTAGATAATGACATATCCTGAGGTGGGTTAAAGGGCACGACAGAAGT